>JASDQU010294902.1:1644-14204 GCA_032191745.1 Picea mariana | reverse complement strand
AATACACTCATCACTTCACTTTATTATTTACCTTTTAAAATCTCTTAAACCACTTTGACTACTTTGACCTTTTGGGGCTTCTAGATGACATATGAGGGTCCTCCAACTTCATAAGGCCATAACTCTCAAACCGTGAGGAGTTATGTGACGTTCTACATACCACCAGAAATGGCATTATATGTACTGTCCATATAGAATAGTATTTATATATCACTTTGGACAGAATAATATAGAATAGTATTTATATATTTACCTACGTGTAACTTCAAATTTATCGCTTTGGACAGAGTCATGTCATTTGGGCACTGCAGGGTAAGGAGGTATGAAACAGTGTTGCAATACTAAGAAGAGGAAGAAATCTTATCTTCAATTCCAATCGTAGGTGTTTGATCATCGAGCTCCTCTATATCTGGGAGATATCCATGTGATTCTAGGTGATTTATCCCAAGTGACCTGAAATTTGATTCGGCTAACAATTTCGCCAGGCCTTGACCTTTGACTAGCTTGGTCGGTTTCACTTATAAATCAAACTCCTGAATTTTATCCAACCACTAGCCTCTCTTTCCATCACTGTAAAATTGAACCAAGATTTCTTTGACAACACTCGTTGGTACGTAAGCGATTATTTTAGAATGCAACACATATGTCCTGAAAGATTTGAGAGATTTCACCATTGCGTAAGCTTTTTTTTCAAGTATATCTTATTTTAATTCTCCATCCCTGATATATTTACTAAAAAAGGCTATCAATTGCTCAAAACCTTCTTTGTTCTTTTGCAGGAGAACCACTGCGATAATATGTTCAGAGGCGAAAGAGAAAATGAAGAATTCCTTAGTATAGTCCGAACTTGTTAGCACTGGTGCTTCACCTATTGATTTATTGAATTGCTCGAAAGATGATTTGGATTCTGTAGTCCACTTCACTTATCTATCCTTTTTCAACATATATGTAACCAGTTTGACAATTTTAGTGAAGTTAGGGATAAATCTTCTCAAAAAATTTATTTTCCCTAAAAAAGATTGGATTTCCTTCTTATTTCTAGGAATGTTTATCGTGTCAATAGCCTCAACTCGCTTAGGATCAATTTTGATTCCGTCTTTTGAAACTATATGGCCTAAGACATTTCCTTCTTGCATAGCAAAATGTGACTTTTTAGTGTTAAGAGACAAACCAAACTTTCTGCATTTCTCAAAAGTTTGCTTGAGGTGGACCAAGTGTTCTTCATCATATTTGGAGAAGACTATTAGATCATCTAAATAAATAACAACAAATTTGTCTCTCTCACCTCATCAAACCAAATAGAATTTTATCGTACATGAAAGTTCCCCACGGAGTGGTAAACACAGTCTTTTCTTTGTCATCTTCATGGACAACAATTTGATTGTATCCAGAAAAACCATCAATCATGGACATTTTGTTAGCCCCAACTAATTTTTCTAGAACATGATCCATTTTTGGTAGTGGGTAGTTGTTTTTTAGGGATGACCTATTTAAGTTTATAAAATCTACACAGAGCCTTATTTCGCCATTTTTATTTTTGACGGGTACCAAATTTTCTACCCATTCGGAATATCTGAGTGGAACGATGATTTTTGCATCCAAGAGTTTCTTTACCTCTCTTTCTATTATTGGCAGGAGGATAGGATTTATCTCTCTAAGTTTCTGCCTGAAAGGTTTGATACCATGTTTCAAAGGAATCTTGTGTTCAATAACAGAGGTATCGTAAGTTTTTAGATCATCATAGGACCATGCAAAATCATCTTTATACCGCCTAATCAACAAAACGTACTTATCCTTTATTTGGGCTAGAAGGTACTTAGATATCTTGACCAGTTTAGGATCTTCTTTAGTTCTTATATTACAGTCTTCAACTTCTTTGGGTTGAGATCGTAAGGTATACTTTAAGGGTATGTCATCTTGTTCAAACAATATCTCTAAGGGGATCAGAATTTTGGGAATCTTATTGTTTTTAAGTACGAGCATGCAGTGGTTTTCAATCTTGTCTTGGATTTTTTTCCGGTTATCTCCTTCATGCATAACCCAAACATAATCATTCTGGTTCTCCTGATCTATGTGTGTTTCTGAAAACTCATAAACCATCTCTAAAAATTGTTTTTATCTACTCATCATCTTCAAAACATTTCCAGTGTTGAACATTGTTTGGGATCAAAATCTGTGTCTCATTTCGATGTGATATTTCAGTTTTAAGAGAGTAGGTGGTACAAAGGTCGCTGCATCTTTGGATAAAGAGTCTGCTTGCTGATTTTCCATTCTGGGAATAGAGTGAATATTAAAGGATGAGAAGAAATTCTCTATCAAATCCAAGGTGCAATTTATCTATGACCTCAACCTTGGATTTGTAGCTTGATACTGTTGCTTTATTTGTTTCACAATAGGCTCTGCATCACCATAAACTATTAGATGTTCAATTTTTAACTTTCTGGCAGCCTCTAATCCTAAGACTAGAGCATCATACTCACAAACATTATTTGAATAATCAATATCCCACTGTAATCTGTATGGAAAGGGGATAAATTACTCATCTCCCGGTGCTACAAATAACACTCCAACCCCTGCTCCTTCGTAGGATGAAGCACCATCAAAAAAAAAATTCCACATTCCTTCTCTACTATTTACATTTTTCTTTGTTTTTTCTACTTTTTTATTTTCTTCTTTTGTACATTCCTTGAAATCATCACCTATAGATAAAATACAATTTCCTAAGTCTTGATCAACAACATAGATTGGGTAATTATTGGGGTTTTGTGGGTCACTTGCAGTATACACCATCCTAGTCTCTCTGTACAGTCGAGTGAATTGTCCACTAAAAATTGGGATCGTAGCGTAAGTCATGTTCAACTAAAGTGATTCTCCTAATTTGGCACCCCAAGACCTGGATAGAAGCATGTCATACTTGGTAGGGACATCATCAATAACTACATCCATAAGGATACTTTTTATAGGTATTTGTGCAACATTTACTACCAAATCTTTGTTCATGCCTAGACACTTAACTTTTATGGAATCAAACTAATACAAGTCTTGATAAGGTCTAGTAATTTCGAGGCCTAATTTCTCCATGATAAGTTTAGGCATTAAATTATGAGAAGCCCCAGAATATAACATGCATTTGTGGAGTAAATGATCGTGCACAGTTAGTGTAATATAAATGGAGCAACTGAATCCTTAGTTTTTTTGATGTGTGGCCCGAACATAATCGTAGGTCTTTCATCTTGTAGATTAATAACGTCTGCATGACATTCAACATTAGAAAAATTTATCACTTTAGCAATTTTCTTTTTATAAATCGGATTTTTTGCAAGCTCAACCAGAGGCATGGGGATTTTAATTTTATTAAGTTCGTTTTAATCAGCGAAAGGCTCGAGGAGCTTTCCCATTCATAAGAATTTAACCAATATTTAGCGCAGAGTTACATTATCGACTCTAAGTGTTCATTTAAACCATCATCTAGAGTAAACCAGCGTTCTCATAAACCTATGGCATCAGCTCGACCGCAGTTATGTGGAGATATAGTGAACATATTCGAGTGCGAGGACCAGAACTTCTAGTGGTCCAGGGCATATTCTTATTACTCAACCTCTTCCACAGAGAACCAAGTAATTTGGACCTCTGGATTTCTCGTGCAGGATGTGTCCCTGAGGTTTTTGACTGTAAGGAACTGGTCTCTTAGTGTGTCGATAAATTTATTTCAGACAAAATAATTATTCCACTACGGGACCGCTCTTTTGTTTCTTTGTCACCTCAGGTATTCCGCCAGATGTTAATATTGTCAGAGCCAACATTGATGTTCAAAGGAGAAGATTTCTTCCTAGTAAAGAATAATAACGGGTTGGACCTCTTGCCCCATTTATTGGAAGACCCAATTATAGTTCCTGAAGATATCACAAGCTTGCAGGTTAGTTCATTTAGAAATCCATTCCACAAAATTGCCTGGTTGTTTACAAGAATAACAGGACAGGAGTCCACAACAACTGTTTCCCAGATGGATCTTTATATTTTTTATTTCACAGCCAACGAACAAGCCATTTTTTATTGGGGCAAGTTAATTTCCCATGAAATCTGTTCCCAATTGTCAAGCTTCAAACGGGAAAATAAATTTTATATGTCGTTCTACTTATTTTTTGCGATAGAGCATTGTTGTCGGTTTCCACAAATGTCTCTGTCCAAGAATGTCAACTGGGAATTCGACCCAGTAATGTTCTGGTACCAGGCCTTGTGGAAGCACAAGGCTTCCCACTGTTTTTATGAGGTGTTTAATGGATTCCTGTCTGTTTTCAAAGTTTTGTTGTTAGGAGAAGATGCTCCTTACATATATGAACAAGCAACCGGTTTTTTGGACAGGAAGGGGACACTTGAACATTTGGATAATTACACTTTGATAAGAATTTTTGGCTCCATGGAAAAACCTACTCTCCTTCCATGTCACATTAAGGACAGGATGTTTGTTGCAGAAGTAGCACAAAAATACAACTACTGGTTGCATCTATTACAGAAGAATAAAAAAAAATAGTTCATTCCTCTGCCTTGGAAAGTAGGGGAGTTCGTATTGAAAAACGTCAACCAAATTAATGAATTCACGGCGCATTCTAGCATATTCAACCTGAGATATGTTGAAATCATAAGAGGGTTCGACCCCGATAATATTTTTCGACAACATTTACAAACACTTGGCCTCAGCAATTTGTTTTTCAAAAAACACCTATCCGAAAAGAGAGACACTAGCGGCAACGCTCTTGCTTCTGATGCTGACGACCTAGACACAGTGCAAAGCTACACAAAATTGTACATGAAAAAGGGGAAAGGCCCCGGTGACAAGAGTGTTCAATCGACAAATAGCACTAAAAAAAGTACGACATCCCAGATCATCGCTCCAATGACCCACCAAAACAACAAAGAAACTCATAGTTCTTCAAACAGAGGAGGATATAACAACCCTCTCACTCTAAAATTGATAGTTCTCATAAGCTTCCACTAGAGAAGAAGAGAAAAAAAAAATGTGGGACATGCGGAAGAGACAGAAATTCAGAGTGAGAACATGGAAATTGACATTGATCTAGATAGCATGCTTCGCTACCTTGATCAGCTCGGAGACGCCATCTAGCATAGTCGTCCAATGGACATATCCGATACCAAAAATTTTGACGAATATGAATCCTTCGTGTTCCAGATTGTTGTTTTTGACAGTCAGTCCAAAACATTGATAATTGAGAAAAAAGATGTAAAAAATAAGAAAGTAAAATCTCGTTCAGAGGTTGACCTTGCCAACATGCGGTCATCCCAAATCTATCAACTTCACAATGATAGCGAAGATGCACTTCATGATTCCATTGGAGGCATCGAGGCCGAGAATGCCATACTGAAGGACCAGGTCAAGGAATTGGAAGAGGCTTTGATTCCTATGCCATTGCTTGTCAATCCTTTAGCAATAGCCATGCCTGCCACCCCTGCAGCCAACTTAAAAGCGTCCTCCAGCCTCCTTAAATCCTGTGGAGGATATGTGGAGAATAATATCAAGAAAATAATGGAACTGGTTACCGAGGCATGGAAAACATCACAAACCATCACTTCCCTTGGAACCAGGGCACATAGTTTGCTCGAACATTTGCAGGCGGAGTTAAAAGATGAAGAAAATTTCTATTTAAATACGGTCCTTCCTTTTGGCACCATTGTCAACAATATGCTAGAAACAAAAAGAATATAAACAAGATCTTCCATCCAAAAACCGAATCGGTCAATTAAATGCATGCTAGAAAGAAAAAGTGAAGAACCTGCATCTCATTGTTCAGACATGTGAACAAGCCATATCAAAGAAAGATAAATTATTCACAAGGTTGTCAAGAATAAAATTAGCCGGAAAGACCAACGACTTCCAAGACCCTGACTTAATCACAAACTCCTTGCCCTTAACTAGGCAAGAGTTCGATAAACAAGTTGATATGTTTAAGGCATTGTCTCTGGAAAAGTTTTACAACGTCCTTGAATATGATCAAGCTCACGTCGACGACTGGCTAGTCGACTATTCGATACAGAATGAGGAAATTCATCAGGCTCTGTGTAATCTTTCTATCGATTTTCGGGAATTAGAAAACGATCTTTTCAACATAAAAATATGGAATGAGACCAACGTCGCCCCAATGAGAAGCTACATTGAAGAATGGCTTGAAAGGGAATTGAAGTAGGTCGCCGATGAAAGGCAACAAGTAGTTTCCAGGATTCCAACAATCGCCGACGACATCAATGAAATGGAAGCCACATGAAAATAGCCAAAGGGCTCATATGTACCATCACTGTAAGTCTACTGATCGCATCCTTCTTTGTTTATCAACCCAATTTTTCCACTTTTTTAAATGGAAATGTCTAGGCAAAGACTTATACCTTTCAATTTATGTTTTTTGTAGGTATTGCAGTCTATCTTCTTTATACAGTCTTGTATCTTGTACAAATTTCTCTAATGGTCCGCGGGAGCCCCAATCCCATTCTACATGACAAATGCATTGAAATTTCCATTAATATGTAACGACCTTTTATTTTTTTATATATTTCAAAATTTCCAGTAGTATGTAACAAACTTTTACTTTTTGACATATTTCAAATAAAATTGTTTTCTTATCTCCTTTTAAATTTATGTCTTCATACATTTTTATCTTTCACCGGTATATATGACAAAAAAAATTGTATTTTGTTATATACTTTCAAAAAAGAAATGGTGCTCCACATTCCAAGTGTCATTTGCTGCATGGATAAATTTCCAAATTTTTTCTTCCACTGTGAACAAATTGTATTTTGTTATATACTTTAAAAAATAAATGGTTCTCTACATGCCAAGCGTCATTTACTGCATGGATACCTCCTCTGCTTCATGCTTCTTGCCAAATCTTCATTGCAGTTTCCTATCTCTCCGCGGGTCGATGTTCTGTGATATACATGTTTCACTGAACACTTTCATCATTTACAATTCGACCCTATTTTCCACAATTTACCTTGCTCCGCGGTGTTGCACCTCAGTGCTAACAAAATTTTATGCCCCATGTTTCGTGATATACATGTTGCACACAACATTTTCGTGATATACCTTTTCACCGAACACTTTCGTCATTTACAATTCGACCCCATTTTCCATAATTTACTTTGTAACCTCGTTGGTAGGGACTACGCTGCCACACAACCTTGTTTCTATTGAGGTTTTTTGTTTTTTTTTCAATATCAATAACTTAACTTTGGCTAAAATTTTGGCTTCCTCTATGTAGATATGATGCTTAGTTTTGTATGAGCACTCAGCCAAGGCAGAGGAATGAACCTAATTGTGTTTATATTCGCTACATGCTCTTGGATTCCAATATTAACAGAGCGACCAATCTCACCTACACAAGGTTTCCCACATGAGCACACATCATATAGACACATTTCTAATTTGCTAGATGACGTGTTTCTTTGATAGACCTAAGGGAGTTCCTAATTATGGATAGGGGTTTGAACATCGCCCATTTTTTTTTCTATTTTAGGAATCGAGAAATCTTGTTTGCGGTTCCTTGAATATGGGTTAAGAAGAGACTAGTTCCAAAACAATTTTAAAATTATTAAAATTTAAACCCTAAAAAAGGTGATTGGAGTGATAAGCTAACCCTAAATGAGTATTAATTTTAAGGTTGATTTTTAGGTTTTATTTGCAACGGTATCAATTTTTAGGTCATTGTTTCAAAAATATTATAAAGTTAATGTCGAAAAAAGGGTTCTACTGGTAGCACAACTTCTTGATTTGGGTGTTTATTTTAAGGTTTTCATTGCAACAGTACTAATTTTTAAGGATATGCTTAAAAAATATTGAACTTTAACCTTGAAAAAATTTAAAAGGGGTGTTATTGTTAGCACCACTTTTCATTTTAGGGGTTGATTTTAAGTTTTTTTTTAAGCAATATCATGGGGTTTTAAGGTCATAGTTGCAATTTTTTGTAATTTTAAACCCCCTAAAAAAATGTGCTATTAGTAGAACCACTCTTTGATTCAAGAGTTGATTTTGAGGTTTTCGACAAAAAATATGGTTTTTAGGGTTAGAGTTCTCATATTAAGGTCACAGTTCTTGTCAAGTATATAACTATGTTAACAATATATCTATGTAAAGAGATATGGAGACAATCCAAGCAACACTAGATAGATGCAAAGATAATAAATTAGGGAAAGGAAGGGAAACATTAAACAATTTCAGTGAACTTATGGTTCAATGAAGAGTGAAATGTTGTAATGACAATTTACATGAGAGATAAGCAAGGGGAATCTCACTTTATATAAGTTGATTGTGAAGATGCAAATGAGTATATTTGTGAGGTTCAGAAACAATAAATGTTGAAGATGGCAAAGAAAAAAATTGAAAGCTTTTTGGATGGAATTGTAGAACCAAAACAAATGATATCCAATGACATCATACCATCCCATTGGTTATCTCACGTGACAAATATGTATGAAAACCTAGCAAAGATAAAACAACTACTAAATATCAACTTAGAGGAAGAAGTGTTCATGAAAGAGGATATGCAAGGGGTATCAAAAATATGGAATCATAAAGGGAACAAACATTGAAGGGATGTTAAAAGAATACTTAAAATGAAAAAATGATCCCCCCACATGACACATCACAACCCTACTCAATAATATGGTCAAAGAGGGTTTCCCAAGTAACTACAAAACAAACATGTTTTTACCCATATTCAAAGCATAAACAAAAAAACCCAAGGAACCATATAACCATCGTGATCATTGGAATGTTTGCCAAGCTTGCAAGAAGGATTATGGAAAACAAAGTGAGCAAATGGACAAAGGAAAAGGGAAAAAGAGACAAAAGACAACTTAGTTTCTTTCTAAACCGGTCCACCATTGACCATTTCCTCACATTTAGGCTCATAATAGAAAAAACTTGGGATAACAAAGATGAAGAACTATGTTGTTATTTTATCAATTTCAAAAAAATTCCTTTGACAGCATCCCAAGGGAGAAACTTTATGAGAGGTTGATGAAATCAGAGGTCCTGAATGGTTGGAGAACAACATTATATAGGTTATATGAGCAAGTAAAGGCTAAATCAAAACTAGAATAGTCTTTTAGAGATATTCAATAGTGACATAAGGGTGAAACAAGGTTCCCCCATCTCCCCTAAAATATTTTGTCGTTAAAAGGATGATCTAGAAGAATGGATACACAATAAAGGTAAAGGAGGGGTAAGCATACTGAGGATTATCATACATAATTTTGGGTATGTTGGTGATGTGACCTTAACAACTAAAACAATAGACAACCTACAAGATCACCTGTAGGCCTTAGAGACCTTTTATGAGGAGGTTGGGGTGAATGTGAACACTATTTAAAGAGTGGGATAGAGAAGAAGAAAGGAACCCAATGAATTTAAAAACTCCTAAAAAAGTTATGCAGAAGAATGTTGCAGAAAAGTAAAATGGAGAAAACATATCAAAAGAAAAATAAAAATACTACATAGACAACTTGAATAGGCAAGAGGAAATCAATGTAAAAAACTACTTGAAACTTAACATCTCATGGCAGGAAGAGTAGATAATAACACAACTAATAACCAACTCATACAGATAGATATTAACTGAAAAATGAAGATGGGAACAACCTAAGGAGTCTTGGAAGAAAGGTTATGTTGAGTATGTGGAAATGGGCAGGTACTAAAAAATAGGCAAAACTTTCTCTTATGTTGTGCAACATACTTACCAATTATGGAAATGTCAAATTTTCATAATGAAGATTAGAATCAAGTTTCTTAAGAGGATCTAGTAAGAAGCACAACAAGGTTGGTTGAGAAAATGATGGAAGCAATTGAGAAGATGGTTGTGAGTAGAGTTAATGAAGCTTCCATCTTTAATGTAGAATGAAAAAGACTAACCTAATTGAGTTAATCAAGTCTATGATTTGAGTCTTGTCATTACACCACCATCTCTAATTATGAAGTACGTAATAAAAGGTACAACAAAATTGATTGAAAAAATAATTTAGATAATTAAATAAATGATTGAAAATAGAGTTAAAAAAACATCCATCATCTATTAATGCAAAATAAAAGAAACTAAATCCTATAAATAAATTATTTCCATTATTTAAATCCTACCATTACAATTCTATCTTTGATTATGATAATCTCTTATTTTAAACTTTTAATAAATATTTTAAAATTGTAAATAATTCCCTAGAACGTTCTATATTCGTCCATTCATAAGTCACATTAACCAAATTCATTACACATTGACACATTGACCAATTTCCATTTCCCATTGAATGAGTATAAAGTAGTATTACATCAGTGTGACATCATCCTCCATCTTGTTTTGTATAAACACTAGGGAATCAACTTAGCACATAATCCCTATCCATGACAATAATTCGGGTATCATGAGGGCCTACATTAAAATAAAGCACTCCAAATATGTTAAAGACACAAGTGGCCCATGTGACACACTCCTCTTACCAAATCAAACATTCTTATATGAGTTGGGACTTTTGACTAATCCCCATATTTTTCTCAACACTTCAATAAAGTTCGTTATTTTGATGGTGAATTGTGCGAGCAATAAATATATATGTAGGGCAAATAAGTAGCCTTTGGTTGTCACGGGTCGGTGATTACGACCAAAATAAGGACCGATTTTGTTGACCTTTCAACTTTAGGAATTATCTTAAACAATGGTTTCACAAGAGGTATCAAATCTATATGGGTTCATTAGAATATTTAATTCATCTTAGTTTACAAAACTATCATATCTATCTTTTCAGGTGGGAAATGGGAATGTCCAGTGAAGTGATGGGAAGAAGAAAATGTAGGATGAAGGAAAAAAAAATTGTGTTATTTTTATTATAAGTTGTGATTGAAATAGTTAGTAAAGATTTTATTGAGTAAAGATTTTATGTTGATTATATAAATGAATTTTTAACCATACTCTTAAACAATGGTTTCACAAGAGGTATCAAATTTATATGGGTTCATTAGAATATTTAATTCATCATTTTAGTTTACAAAATTAGCATATCTATCTTTTCAAATGGGAAATGGGAATGTCTAGTGATTTATCTTTTCAAATGGGAAATGAGAATGTCTAGTGATTGGAAGAAGGAAATGTAGATATCTATCTTTTCAGCATATTTATCTTTTCAACTGAGAAATGGGAATGTCAGTGATTGGAAGAAGGAAATGTAGGATAAAGAAAACAAGAATTTGTGTTATCTTCATTGATAAGTTGTGATTGAAGTAGTTGGAGGAAATTTTATTGAGCAAAGATTTTATGTTGACTATATAAATAAACTTTTAACCATAAATAATGTGGAAAAATATTGTTGATGATATAAATGAGCTTTCAACTTTTTTTTTTCTAATTTGATCTTTTACATATTTAATCCACTATTGTATGTCTTTGTGCAAAGTCGGTTCACGTTTTTGTCATAGTTTTTGAGCTAACTATTATGTGCATTTGTACAAAGTCGGTTCAGATTTTTGTCATAGTTTTTGAGTTAAATTTGTGAAAATATGAAAGAACGAAAAAAAAAATAAAAAATCCACCTGAAACTATAGGAATAAATGGTACAATTCTAATGTTTGAAGCAGTGGAATTTGAGAGGGGAATGAATTACAAAATAATAACGATACATGTGTGCAAGTATCTCATTATTAGTATATAAATACTAACTATTTGATATGGAACACTTTGAGGATTTAGCCATAAGCAACTTCCATCTAAAACCAAAATGTTGGTTCCATTTTGTAGATGAAATGTTTGTCATCTAGTCTCATGGCCATGCCAACCCGATATCTTTCTTCAATCATCTTAATAGCATTCCCCCCTATGGAAACCCAAAAGGAAAACTATATCCCATTTTTATATGTTTTTATCTCTCATCTTCCTGATGGCTCCCTCACTCACCAAGTCTACAGGAAGAAAACCCACATGGATAGATACCTTAATGCCAGATCCCACTATCATTCGATTCAAAAATCGATTTTCTTAAAAACCTCGATTACTCGCGCCATCCACATTTCGCCCCCCAATTTCTTGCCAAGGAAAAGGCCCATTTAACCAAGTTCCTTTTATCGATTGGATACTCTACTTCTTGAATCAATCGATCATTTCGCTCAACCATCAATCCTAAGCCAAAAACTTCTTCAACCTTTACCCCTCCTTGTGCTCTCATATCTCCTCCTTACATCTAGGGCACCGTAGATCATATGGAAAAACTCTTGACTAAGAAAAATATCAAAATTGTGTCCAAACCCTACAAGACCCTTAAATAACTTTTTAGAACAGTTAAAGATAAATCCAACCCGATGCTTGGCCCCAGTGTTTAACAAATTCCATGTTCCTGTGGAAAGTCTTACATAGGTCAAATTGGGAGAACCTTTAAAGCCACACTTAAAGAGCATATAGACGATACCACATATAACCGAATATCCAAATCAGTTAGCGTTGGACACTCTTTCAAATCCAAGAACCTAATTTTCTTTTGTAACGAACCGCCTCGTTAGGACGATCATTCTAGTAACA
>JASDQU010294901.1:0-10744 GCA_032191745.1 Picea mariana | reverse complement strand
CACTCACAGCTCAGATAACCCACAACCCACTGGCATTCTCCTACAACTATCCTAATTTCCACCATTTCTCTTCCTCTTGACCTACCCAACCCAAGGAATGTACCCCTTCACTGCTCTTAGTCCATCGGGTGTCCAATTCATTTACCAGGGTCTCTTTGGAACAAGTAACCAAGAATCTCAATACTAGGAATTCAAGGGAACTCACTGCTAGGAAAAAATACCAGTAAAACAACAACAATAACTTGTTTTTACAATGCAACTCACATATGAGTTTACTTTTCAGGCCCGACAACCTAGTTCTTCTACAATTATGACAACTTTCCTCTCCAATATTTAGCTCCAAAAATGCTCCAGAATTCTCCTTCCAATTTTGCTCCAACTCCAATGCTCTTCTTCTTTATTCTATGCTTGTTGTTCATGCAAAAGCATGACGGTAAAAACTATCTATTCTGGCCATACATATTACCTTTCTTTTCCCCAAGCAAGTTGACTTTTCACTCTCCCCAATGTTGATTGTACTTTAACCTCTTTCTCCCAATAACTATGGGATGTGACTTCTCACACCCACCCTCTTCTATGTATTCAATGATTGGACTCTCATACACTCAACCAAAAATAGAAGGTTGTCCCCAATGATAATGAAATTCAGAAATCTTGGTTTGGATTAATACCCATAAATAATTTTCCACTTGGACCCCTCTTAGACACTCTTTTCTCTTGTGGAAAACTCAACCCTCATCTCTATCCATGTCCCCCAACAAGTGGCATCACATTTTATTTATTAAAATTCAAAAATACAATTCGCATATACATCGTTTGGCCATAACCATACATTAATTAGACTGAGGATTATAGCGGGGATGTTACATTACCCCTCCCCTACAATTGTGCACCATCCTCAATGCATGACACTATGCCGAAATACATACACAATTTACATCATGATATCAAAATAAAAATAAAAATGCAATATATTTACCCTCCAACAACAGTTCCAATTGTAACGTTCCCCAACCCATTTGAGGTCCATTACATGTGGAAATACTCATAAAATTAAAATTTTATGTTAACTAATTTTGTAGCTTACCGGCTACAAGAAAACATACAGTTTTAACCATTTTTTGATACTATGAACTAGATGCATCTACAACATTCTAAATTAAACATAAAATGAAACTAATTAACTAAAATACTACAACATATAATTCGTTCTCAAACACAGAGTTAATACACAACAATTAAACTCATAATGCAACAAAAAAACAAGATAAAACACTTATCTTTTAAAATCAATTGTGCAACCAACTGCTTGGGACGAACGTTCCACCCAACCATAGACTTCTTGTTCCAAATCTCAATAACAAGTCACCCATGAGATGGGGCTAACAATCCATAAAATATGGTTGTCTCTCATTGTCCACTCCCACAATCCCACAATCCACAATCCACTGGTATTCTCCTACGATTATCTTGATTTTCYACCAACTCTCTTCCTCTTGACTTTCCCAACCCAAGGAATGTACCCCTTCATTGCTCTCAGTCCAYCAKACATCCCATTCATTTCTTGGGTCTCTTTGGCACATGTAACTGAGAATATCTCTACTGAGAAACTCAAGGGAACTCACTATTAATAAAACTACCAAGAAAACAACAACAATCACTTGTTATTACAGTGCAATTCACAAAGGAGTTTACTCTTCAGGCCTGACAACCTAGCTCTTCAATATTCTACTCCAAATATGCTCCATAATTCTACCTCCATGGTTTCTCTAGGTCTAAATCTCTTCTTCTTTGTTCTCTACTTGTTGTTCATACCAAAACATGACTGTCTAAAAATTGTTGTAATTGCCCATACAAATTTCCTCCCCTTTGAATTACTTGCTTGACTTACACACTTCCAAAAAATGATTGTACTCAGCCCCATGCTTCCAATAACTATGGGGTGTGACTTCTCATGCCCACTCTCTTACATGCATTCAATGATTGGGTTCTTCTATACTCAAGAGAAAATGATGCAGGGATTTTTTGGGGATTTTTCGAGGGTCATAACTTTTGACTCAATTATTTGTTTGGGCTGAAATTTTATAGAGAGTTGCGTCTCTAAGAGTTCACTGTCGTGCCAATGCAATATTTTTGATTGGACATCGTTTCAACACTTTTTCAGGGCCAAATTCCTTCATATAAGGCCTCAAATTGGGGTTTTAATGTTTTTACAGGAATTTTTAATTTTTCAATTATYAGTTCTCTCTTACTTTATGAGATTAATCAGAAAAGTGAGTTGACAAATAGTGTCACACTAGTTAGCTATTAGTTAGTGGTCAGTTTTAGAGTCATGCGAGAATTTTCTAAATTCAGATGTTTTTCTAAAAATAGTTGTTTTCGAAAATCTTATATAGTAGTTATAAGGGGTTGAACTTCGATTGTAATAGTTAGGATGGAGAAGGAATAAAAGAGATTTGTCTTTCCATTCTCCTATGTTTTCATGGTTTATTTGATCTTGTGAATGAATCTCAAGCTTTGGATACATCATTTGGTGTTAGAGCAAGAAAATGGCTGGGAGAGGAAGAGGAAGAGCAGGTCTTGCTCAAATGCACAGAGATATGCAAAACCTCTAAAKAAAAGTAGCAGATCTTACAAACATGCTGGATAATYAGAGAATAATACAAAGAGAAGTGTCTGATGACGAGACAGACCAAGGAAATGTAGATCAACATATTAAACATGAAGAACACGAAGAAGGACAATTAGAGCGCATGTCTTTTGAAGAAAGGATGCTCAGGGATCTAGAAGGGAGAAATGATAGGATCAATATGGAAGTTTCAGAATATGCAGGGAATCTTAAACCAAAGGAGTTAATAGATTTTTTGAATGCCATGGATAAATTTTTTGAATGGTAGCCTATGCTAGAGGAAAAGAAGGTGAAATTTGCATGCACCAAGCTGAAGGGTCACGCCATGATCTAGTGGGATCATGTGTAGAAAGACAAAGTAAGAAAAGGAAAATAAAAATTTGATACCTAGAGAATTTCATAACTTGAAGCAGAACCTGTCCACTATGGAGGAACTCACAAATGAGTTGTATTAGTTGTCCATTCGTGCGGATCACTAGGAAACTGATGAGAAATTGGCTACAAGGTATGTGAATTGTTTAAAATTTTCTAGTCAAGATGAACTAAGCATGCATAGAGTTTCCAGTGTGGAAGAGACATATAAATTAGCCTTAAACGTCGAGGAAAAGCTAAACCGACAATTTGCTAAAAGGAATAGAGGAGCAAGGAGGGGTACATCGTCTGCCTCATGGGGTGGTTTTAACTATGATAGAGGCGAATCATCTCAARAATATGAGAAAGAAAAAGATACTCGACAATGTAACTAGAATCAATGACAAGGAAGAGGATTTCRGAGGGGTAGAGGTTACGGTGGTGGCAGAGGAGGACCATATGTGTGTTTCAGGTGTGGTGTAGAGGGTCATCAAGCATTTGAATGCCCAAGTTATAACGTACAAAAGTAAAAGCAAGGACAACAACCTAGTTTGAACTTGGTCCAAGTTGAGAATAAAGAAGAAGGAGTTGAATCTAAAGTTCCACCTGATATGGGGGAGAGTCTCATGATACAAAGGTAAATGGTGATTCCTAAAAAAGAGCAAAGGCATGGTAGCAACAATGAAGAATCTTGGCTTCGAACAAATATTTTTCGAACCAGATGCACTTCTGGGGGAAAGGTATGTCAAGTTAGTATTGATAGTGGTAGTTGTGTGAATATGGTTTCCAAAGAGATGGTAGATAAGTTTAAATTACATTGTGAAACACATCCCCACCCTTACCAAATTGCATGGTTCAAAAAGGGGAATGAAGTCACCATAAATAAAAGATGGTTGATCAAGTTTTCTATTGGTAAGACTTATAAAGATGAAGTATGGTGTGATGTCATTCTGATGGATGCATGCCATTTGTTATTGGGGAGGCCTTGGAAATATGATAGAAAAGTCATGCATGATGGAGGAAAGAATACCTACACCTTTTGGAAGGATGGTTTGAAAGTCATCTTATTGCCCCTTAAGGATGAGGGGAAAACTGAGAATATGTTGTCAGAAAGAGAGTTTGTTAAGGAAACAAAGGCAACAACATTCTGCTATGCGTTAATTGTGCAAAAAGGAGTCGTGGAAGACATACCAATTCCTACTGAAGTGGCCAAGTTACTAGAAGAATATGTTGATGTTATCCCTAATGAGCTACTTGATGGTCTTCCACCAAAGAGAGATATTCAACATCACATTGATGTGATCCCTTGATCATCTTTACCTAATCAGGAAGCCTATAGGATGATTCCTACACAACATGTAGAGCTCGACTGACAAGAGACATAACTCATAAAGAAAGGTTTGTTAAGAGAAAGCACGAGTCCATGTGTTGTACCGGAATTGATGACTCTAAAAAAGGATAATACATGGAGGATGTGCATAGATAGCACAACAATCAATAAAATTACCATCAAATATAGGTTTCCTATACCGTGGTTGGACGACATGATGGATGTGCTATTTGGAGCTAAATATTTTAGTAATATTGATTTGCGAAGTGGATACCACCATATCCGGATTCGCGAAGGGGATGAATGGAAAACTGCCTTCAAGACTAGGGATGGACTATATGAATGGATGGTGATGCCATTTAGGTTTTCTAATGCTCCTAGCACTTTCATGCGGTTGATGAATATTGTGCTTCGACCTTATATTGGTAAGTTTGTTGTTGTGTATTTTGATGACATCCTAGTTGTCAGTAAAAAAAAAAAATCACTTGCAACATTTAAAAATTATATTGGATGCATTGAGAAAACATCAACTTTATGCAAACCTAAAGAAATGTAGTTTCTTGCAAGAAAGTTTGGTATTATTGGGTTTTTTCATCTCGACAGAGGGAGTGAAGATTGATTCAGAGAAGGTTAGAGTAATTTTGGAGTGGCCTAGTCCCATGAGCATCACAGAGGTAAGAATTTTTTATTGGCTGGCCACCTTTTACAAAAACATTATTCAACATTTTAGCAGTCTTGTAGCACCCATAATAGATTTCATCAGAGGCAAGACATTCATGTGGACCAAGGAAGCTGAGGAAAGTTTTAAGTTTCTGAAGAAGAAGGTAACTAAGGCACCCATATTAGCCTTACCAAATTTTGATAAAGTGTTTGAGGTAGACTGTAATGCTTCACATGTAGGCATTGGAGCTGTACTTAGCCAAGCAGGTAGAGAAATTGCATTCTTTAGTGAAAAATTGAATGAGATAAGAAATAACTACTCCACATATGATGTAGATTTTTATGCAATTGTGCAAGCATTGCGACATTGGAGGCATTATCTAGTGCCAAAGGAGTTTTTGTTATTTACCAATCATATTACATTAAAATATTTGAACACCCAAAAGAAATTGAGCAATAGACATGAAAAATCTCTTTCTTACAAGGCTACACCTTTGTTTTGAAGCACAAATCAAGACAAAAAAAATCAAGTTGCAGATGCTTTGAGTCGAAGCACTGTTCTTTTGACAACCATGGAAAATCAAGTAATTGGGTTTGATGCATTAAAGGATCTCTATGCATCTGATAATGATTTTTGGGAGATTGTGGAACAAATGTAGAATCCAGTCGCTGGGAACATGGATCTTAATCAACGTGAATATTTTATGCAAGATGGTTACCTCTTCAAAGGAAAACAACTATGCATCCCAATTGGTTCAATGAGGGAAAATATTATCAAAGACCTTCACAATAATGGTTTGGCAGGACATTTTGGAAAGGATAAGACACTAGCCTTAATCAAAGATAAGTATTACTGGCCGAAGATGAAATAATATATAACCAGGTATGTGGCACTATTGTTGGCATGTTTATAGGAAGAGTGTGCTTGTCATTGATGGCAAGAACAACAACGACGATGGAATATTGGCAGCAAGGAGAACTTGTTTCAAGTTCGCAAGCTCAGGAGGTCGAGCGCAGAACGTGCCAGGCGAGCACCAGAAGTCTTTTGGGAAGACACAAAAGGGTCGAGTCCCTTAGAGACTGAACAAGTTTGAGAAGCTTAGAAGAGATAGTGCAAAGATTGCACAAGATTCAGACTTATTCCAAGTCCCAAAGCTTAGGAGGAATAGTGAAGAGTTGCACGCAGAGCACAAGTGCGCCAGGGCCGAGGTTAACTTCATTGCCAAAGCTCAGGAGAGATAGCATTTTCAGAAACGCAGACGATACCCAAAGTCATCAGGACTCTTATAAGGATCAAAGGTCGAGGCCTTTGACACTTGGAAATTCTTCCAAGATCGCGAGGTAAATCCCGATCATCCATTGAGAGATAAAAATTTCACCGACTCGCAGATCGAGAAATCAGAGATAAGAGAAGCGAGAATTCGGGAAGTCCGAGTTCGTGATTTGATCTCAACCGTTGGATGGAAGGAGAGATCTGAACGATCGATCTGACGCAAGGGAGTTTGAGGGTTCATAGTTTGGGATAACGGGGGTAGCTAACCTTTGGAGAAGCGAAGCGTGAATCCCCAAAGTGCTTAGTAGTTGGGCTCGAGTCATAGCCCAACGTCACAGTCAAAGGGCTTAGTGGGAGGAACTAGCGCCCAGAGGATTCATCGATTTGGAAATCGAGAATCAGGAGTATCGGGTTGGCCCATAGCCGAATACTCAAAGTTGTGAGTCGCGAAGCACCTTTTGGTCATGCCTGTGGTCACAACCAGTGGTCACATGGAGAGGAAGGGGATTAGCCAGAAAAGATAGCACCCACTGTGAAGTTTTCTCAGGAAGGGAAAAGGTGCCAAAGGGATGAGCACACAAAGGTTCTCTCTGTAACTACCAGAATGGAATGATTGTATCTGCCAGAGAATTTGAAGATATTTAGGGTGATCGCCAGAGGAGATGAAGAGTATCGAGGTAACTTCCAGTGGAATGAAGACTCATCATAGAGACAATTGACATATGGAAAAGTGTCGAAGACTGTAACTGCCAGAGAAGCCAAAGAATCTCAGGATAATGACCACCGATGATGAACAATCTCAGGATAATGGCCAATGATGAAAAATAGACTCAACATAATCGTAAGAGAAGATGAAGAGATGGAAGATGATGAACTAGAGGTCTTGGCGTGACAAAAAGATGCAAAACAATGAAGAGAGTGCACACTTTCAAATGCTATGAATGTGGGTAGTAGAAGACCGAGTGTATAATCTGAAGTGAGATTAGAGGCACAACGTATAGCATGCAGAGGCAACACAAAACGTAAAAGGAAGAAGATAAGTTGAACAGAGAGCAGTGGTGCACAGGAGCAGAAAGAGCAGAGCATAGAAACAAAACTAAGCATAGAAGATGAAGGAGGCAGAGGAGACATGGAGCTATAACAAACCATATCAGAGACATAGAAAGTAAGTAAAGTTTTGTAAGATTCAATTAGGGTGGTAGGGTGGTGCTAGNCAGAAAGAGCAGAGCATAGAAACAAAACTAAGCATAGAAGATGAAGGAGGCAGAGGAAACATGGAGCTATAACAAACCATATCAGAGACATATAAAGTAAGTAAAGTTTTGTAAGATTCAATTAGGGTGGTAGGGTGGTGCTAGGGAGGATTGTAGTCCTCTAAATTCTAGTTGGTTCTAGAAGATATTCAGGGAGTTGGTGCTTCCATCTAGTGGGTGCTAGAGAAACCTAGGAGTTGGTGCTAGAGAAATTTGAGAGTTGGTGCTCTCTGCAAGTTGTAGCTTTCTATCAGAGGTTGTAGCCTCATATTTGAGTTCGAGCTCAAAGACTTTGATGTACATGAAAGTTGGAGGTTGATTGACATCCTAAGAAGAAGAGGTTTTCACCCTTTATGGGTTTCCTCATGAAAATCAGTGTCTTTGTGTATTCAGTGTGATTGATCAAATATTGTATATCTATGTATGTTAATTTATCAACAACACATTAAATAATAATCACGAAAGAATAAAAAAATAACAAGAAAATTTTCAAGCTTATATACATAACTGATTCACCCCCCCTCTCAGTTATATTTCCAACAATTGGTATCAGAGCCAGGTTCTTTGATCAAAGGTAGATCCATAAGCTTGAACATGACTAGTCATGAAGGAAGTTCAACTAATAGAGCTCCTCTGTTTGATGGAACAAACTTTCCCTTATGGAAAATAAGGATGAGAACATATTTAATGTCTTTGGATGCTGATGTTTGGGATGTCATTGAAACTGGATATGTGAAGCCTATAGTCTTGGCCTCAAAAGATGATAAGCTAGAGTTTAGCTTTAATGCAAAAGCAATGAATGCCATCCTCATTGGACTTGCAGAAGCCGAGTTTTTCAAAATCATGCACTGTGATTCATCAAAAGTTATGTGGGACAAGCTAATAAGTAGTTATGAAGGTAATGAAAAGGTGAAAGATGCAAAACTTCAGATTCACGGACTGAAATTTGAGCAGTTAAAGATGGATGAAGACGAAACTATCAATAAGAACTTCTTACGTATAGAAGAACTTGTCAACACTATGAAAGGTCTAGGTGAAAAGATAAATGAATATTTTCTAGTCCAGAAAATATTAAGATCTCTTCCTAATAGATTTAACTCAAAGGTCTCTACTATAGAGGAAATAGCTGATCTCAAAACGTTGACACTAGATCAACTTCTTGGAACCCTAACTACTTATGAAATGAGAATCACCAAAGGTAAATCCACTACAATAGAGGCATGTTTTAAATTAGATAAAAACACAGACTTCGATATAGATGAGATTGAAGCAAATTTTGTGAGAAGACTAACGAAAGGATCAGGCAAATACAAAGATAAATTTCCCTTCAAATGTTTCAACTATGGTAAGATAGGTCATTTTGCATCTAAGTGTCCTCACAAAAGAAAGGATTAGACATATGACGATGAAGAGAAGCACAAACAAAAGGTCTATAAAGAGAATAATTTTAAGAAGAAAAGCCTTTGTGTAAACAATGATGACGATCCCTTAGATGATGAAAGCAATGACTCTTCTATTGAAGATAAAATAAATGATATCATGCTAATAGATTTAGAAGATATAAACATTGAAGATACAAGGAATGAGTTCGCTGATTGTGAAGCAGTAGTATATCTTGAAGGAGAACTTGTCAGTGCCATGGAAGAGATTGATAGACTCAGGGAAAAGAAAAGGAAACAAAAACAGTTACTGCCCAGGTATGAGAAAACATGCAATGAACCATATGAAGAAATCGATCTGTTGAAGGTTAATTTAGAAGAATCTAAGAAGATTGAAGTCATCCTCAAACAACAATTGAAGGAAGCTGAAATAAAAGGTGAAAAATTGGACGCTGAAGTAGTGACTGTCAGAAAAGATCTAGAGAAATTTTAGGCCTTATATCATCATAATGTGACAAGTATTAAAGACTCAAAAGGATTAGCCTCCATTCTGAATTAGCAAAGGAATTGAAAGTTGAAAATTGGTTTGTGTTATGAAGAGGGATCAAGTAGTGTTCATCCAAGCAACAAAGAATCCATCAAGTTTGTCAAATTTGCAACCATTGACAACAACAAACCTGTAGAAACAAAGGAAGAGAATCAAACACCAAGGAGGAGTGAAGGAAAAGCTACCAGAACTGAATCTGTAGAACAAAGAAATAATACACCCTCTGCTCAAGGAAATCATCAGCATGGAAGAAATTGACCTGCTCAAATAAGANAAAGAAAAGGAAACAAAAACAGTTACTGCCCAGGTATGAGAAAACATGCAATGAACCATATGAAGAAATTGATCTGTTGAAGGTTAATTTAGAAGAATCTAAGAAGATTGAAGTCATCCTCAAACAACAATTGAAGGAAGATGAAACAAAAGGTGAAAAATTGGACGCTGAAGTAGTGACTTTCAGAAAAGATCTAGAGAAATTTTAGGCCTTATATCATCATAGTCTGACAAGTATTAAAGCCTCAAAAGGATTAGCCTCCATTCTGAATTAGCAAAGGAATTGAAAGTTGAAAATTGGTTTGTGTTATGAAGAGGGATCAAGTAGTGTTCATCCAAGCAACAAAGAATCCATCAAGTTTGTCAAATCTGCAACCATTGACAATAACAAACCTGTAGAAACAAAGGAAGAGAATCAACCACCAAGGAGGAGTGAAGGAAAAGCTACCAGAATTGAATCTGTAGAACAAAGAAATAATACACCCTCTGCTCAAGGAAATCATCAGCATGGAAGAAATTGACCTGCTCAAATAAGACAACCATTTTCCAGGTACAAAGATTTTTTCTATGGATATTGTTTTTACTGCTCTAACTTTGGCCAAAAAGCTGTAAATTGTTCTTTAAGATTTAGACACGAGCAATCAAGACAACCAAGGAATAAATATCTGCCACAACAAAGAATGAGACAACCAACTAACAAACAACCACAGAGTGCAAATCATGTGATGGTTGGGAAAAGGACACAGATTAAGCATAACAATCATTATGAGCCTTTATTCAGTGAACCAGAATGTTACATTTTCCATAATTACGGACATAGAGCTACAGAATTTCGCTTAAAGAACTATAAGCCAGACTCGAATCACATAGCTAAAAACGTCGAGGTTTGGAAGAAGAAAGAAGACAATAAGTGTGGATTAGTGTTGTCAACTCAAAGACAAAAGAACCCTTGGTATATTGACAATGGATGCTCCAGTCATATGACTGGTGACAAAAGTAAATTCCTATCACTCAAAGAAAGTAAGTCAGGAAATGTGAATTTTAGAAAT
>JASDQU010294900.1:0-14032 GCA_032191745.1 Picea mariana | reverse complement strand
TAATGTCCTAGCAACTCTACGGAGCAGTCGACCCATAGATGCAGAGACTCCCACAGTGTGACGCTGATCGCGTCGTGGAATCTCTTCCAGAGCCATATCTGGAACGTCTGCCATCAGACCCTCTAAGTTCTACTCCACCGTCATATAATCCTCGTCATACTGTGGAACTGCTACTACTGCCTCTCCTCGTCGCTGGATAGGAGAACTGCCGGTAGGTCTATATGGTCCAACGTCTGTGTTATCAACAAGAATTTGGTGTTAGTCTTCGGGTAAAACTATAAAAACAAAAACATTTAAATATGATAAAAATTCAAAAACATTTAAAAAATCAGAAAATTTGTGTACTTCTTACCGAGGTCTCCCCACTGTACGTCCTCAGGTAGTGCTAAATCTGGATCTCCTCTAAAATCCAGCCCAGCATATGCGTAGTCGTCCACCATCAGCATCTGGTTCTGCAACCAGTCAAAGAAAACATCGTCATATTTGAGGATAGGACCTGCCACATGTCGGGCCATGAGCCGACACCACCGCAACATCCTCGGATCTCTGGGACCCGAAACGTTCCACTCAGCCTGCAGACGAAGCATAGGGACCCTCTCTAGGAAGAAGGACACTAACAAAGACCCATATCCAAACTGTTTCAGATTTCCACTCCTGCACTTAGTCAACTGTTTTTTGATATTGCGTAAAACTGCATCAGCCCAGTTAAATACCCGGGGCTCAGTACACTCGATGGCATATTGGAAATAGCTCTGCAAAGCCATATGTGGAGTGGCACTTCCAGCCATCCGAGCAATGGTAAAGAGAATAGTGCGGAGAGTTATATCAGTTACTCCCCAGATTGCCACTTTCCCTTTCTTTCTTTCAGCCTCAGGTACACAGTACTGGTTGCAATACTCGCTCATTGTTAAACCCCCTGCTCTGCTGCCGGTCAAACTAACATAGGACCCATGCCTGGATAATCCGGTCAAGAAATAGATGTCCTCGATGTCAATAGTCAATGTATGAGCTCCCACAATGAAAACTTGCTGGTCCGGATCCCACATTCGGACTAGGTACTCCAGTAATCGAACTTGGGCTCTCATGCCCGGGATACGAAAATATTTTAAGAGACCACAGTCTCTTAGTGTGGCTATGGTGGGAGGATGGTTTTCAACATTGGCATTGTCCTCCTCGTGCTCTCGTTCCTGCCACTCTAACACCATGATTGTGGCTAGTAACCTGCATAAGAAACATACATATGTGGTTAATGATCTTATTCATGAAATAAACTTTTTCTATTGGATAAACGTTACAAATTTTTTTGGATTCTGCATTGTTCGCAGGTGGCCTACTATGTGTAGTGCGAACTTCTCGCAGGTGCCTTAAGGCCCACCTGCGAGAATGAGTCATTCTCGCAGGTCTCGTATGGGCCACCTGCGAGAATGCCTCCACGCGCATAGGGTTTAAAAAACTAATTACCAATGAAATTGAATTTTTAAACCATGAAAAGATCAGGAATGAAGAACTTACCAAGATGCTGCCGACGGCTCGTCAAATGGTCACCCGTAGCTCCCGGAAATCGATGCCGAAGGTAGAGGGTAAAATGAGGGTTTTTTGGACTAAAATGGTAAAAGTGTGAATGATATGGTAATTTTGGTTATCCACTCATTTTAATTACTTTTTACTATATTAAATGTGGGTTTTTTATGTTTATTCATTATTTAACCCTAATCACTAATGTGAAAAATGAGTGAAATGATTGGCAGGTGCAAAACATGGATGATTCTGGATAGAATTTTTACTTGGTGTGGTGTGATTTTGATTGTTTGTTATGGTTTTGACATAAAACCTCGAGCGCCTTTTGTCCATTCTTGTGTTTGTAAAAAAACATAAGAACGTGACCGAGCGTCGTTTTATCACTTTTTCGGGCTCGCTGTGTTTACACGAAAAGGAACCCCCCTGGAGTTATCTTTAAGCTCTTTTCATACTCTCTAAACAGGAAAAGATTGCCGAGCGACCTTGCTATTTTCACGCTCGATAAAGTATTTGAAGTATGCGTCCTTCGAGTGATAGTTTAACCCTTTTTCGGTCTCATTGGACTATTGTACGAAAAAGGAACTGAGAGATTTCTCTTTTAAGTGTTTTTCCAAACTCTATAATCTTGAAAAACCTTTGAGTTTACTATCTCTGGACTCGTTAAACAAACATTGACAAACCCGTAATGGGACCAAACCACTCCTTCCTAGGGTTCGTTGAAAATACTCCGAGGGACTTTCTGAAGGATGAGATTATATTGACAAGAATATGTGATCCTCTTCAAGCTTGCGTAAAAATAAAGAGGTACTTGCCAGAAATGGTGGGGGAAAATTTGGGAAAGGGATATGTTTCATCTTTGAATTGATTGGCAGTAAGTGTCACTCTTGAACATGACACCCCTTATTCATCATTTGAATCCGGTTTGGGAAATCCATTTTTCTCTCATTCGATTTGATAACAAGGTCTTTTCATGTGTCGTATTTGAGTCAATGCTTCCAAATCATTGGTCGTGTCATCCATATGTTGCAATCCGTCTGAAACCTCTATTGAGTCGGTCATCTGCAGTTATCCATTCACTCTGTGTCGGCCTTCCCTGTGTCCAAGTCTATTTGCTATATACTCTATTTCACTTTCAAACTCAGTTACTCATTTCATGTCATTGATGGGAGATACATCAAGGCCCTCCTGTGACGAGTCTTATTCCATCGACTTCAGCACATTATCCGGAATCAAGACTTAGAAATCATTTAGTACCTTGGAGCTTGCATGCCTCAATGGCAAGTTTCCTCACTTTCGACAGTGGGTTTACATCATTGACCCTTGATCGAGAGATTCCGTCGGGTGTTCGAAATCAACTCATTTATTCACAGTCGATGGATTGTACTGTAGTACCTTGGGAATCATTGACATCAATGGTGATTTCCCTCGCACTTGTTAACGGTTACATCAATGACCGGTAATCAAGTGGTTTCTACCATGTTCGACTTCGACACATGTAATCACATGGTTATATTTGTACTTTGGGTGATAATATTGAAGACCCTGGATATTGTCTTTGTGATCCAGGTTGCGATGGAGTATGTATATAATTTATGACACATAGATCCACTGTGTATGTTTCGTGGCTATGTCGTCTTGATTGAAAATTTGTCGCATAGATCCACAATGTATTCAGGTGGCTATGCTATATTGTGACAGCATGGATCCACAGTGTATGATTGGTGGCCATGAACTTTGTTTATGATTTCATCAGTCTATGATCTGAGTATGGGAATGCCTACCTCAGGAATTGGTATACATGATATTCTACCGATGCTTGGATGTTTGCAGGTTTCCGATTAAGATGTGCTCTTGGTTCTTGACACACACATGCAGCTTACAAAGTCTGTCAACTATCACTGGCTCCACTCTCAGACTTTGGGGGGCATTCTGTTATCCACAATTTTGTTCATCGTGATGATGTTATGATGATGGAAAATCAAGCTCTTCACTAAGAACACTTTCCTGAGAAAAGTTACATTTGTTTGTTTCCAGAAATCACACTTTTAAAGAGGTTCGCAAGCTACCTATATACTTGCCTGCGAGAATGCCTGATTCTCGCAGGCTGCATTAAGCTGGAGTACGAGGGGTTCGCACTATACCTAACTATCAGGGTGTGAACATCTTCTTAAAGAGGAAAAAGATGAAGTTCTCGAGCCTTCTAGAAGGGAATCTTCGAGAAGAATGAGTTGGCTAGCGAATGGTTATCTAAGTACTGGTTTTCCTGATATCTTGGGATCATTTCCTATCCAAGTAACTAATCTATCTTCTCTTATATATTGAGGAGATTGCTCATGGAAAAGTTTAAGAAGAAGCAAACTAGTAAGAGATTGATTGGAGAATTAGTGTAATATTGTATGAAGGACCGATGCTACAGTAGCAAGAGACACCAGCAAGGTCATCAAAAGTGGTTGATTTTCTTCATGCATGAGTAAGTGTGTGTGTCAGAGCTAGGAGCCATCGAAAGGAGATCTACAACATCAAGGCTCAGGTTGTAAGTTTCACTTTCAATTAATTCAATACAGTAATATGTCCCTTTCCCATAAAGAAGATGTCACTTTATTACATAACTCCTTGATCATATGTATAGATTATCCATTGAATATATTGATCTGCTTTTACTTCGATTGGTTTATACTGTTGTGATCTGAACGACACAAGAGCATTGGAGCAAAGCTTGGAACAACAGAGACCTAAGGAAAGCGTTCATAAGGTATGTCCATAATCCTTATCTCTTAGTTCATTCAATAGGCTAGATCTAGGGAAAGTGTATTATTCTGTCCTATTTTGTTCTAGATCCAGGTGGATCTAGGGAGATCGGTTTGTGTCCGCACTTACGGATTAATCCTGAAACAATAAGCATGAATTCATTTACCTTATCTTCACAGGAAGAGTCACTGTCTGTGTCTTCTGAAGAGTCATCATTGTTTACGTATAAACTTTTCTTTTTATCAAATATTTTGGATTTGTACTTCTTTTCACCTTCAGAATTATGATCCTCCTTCTTGTGTGGACACTTAGATGCAAATTGACCTATCTTTCCACAGTTAAAACAGTTGAAGGGAAACTTTCCTTGATACTTTCTTGATCCTTTCTTTAGTCTTCTCACAATTTTTTCTTCTATTTCATCAGGCTCAGAATCCTCATCCTTATCTGCTTTAAATGATGTTTCTCTAGAGGTGGGTCTATCATTACCTATCCTCATTTCATATGCAGTCAACATTCCTGGAAGTTGATCAAAAGCCAAAGATTTTAGATCATTAAGTTCTTCTATAGCAGATACCTTTGGGTTGAACCTATCTAGTAGAGATCTCAAAATTTCTAAACTAAAGAGGGTTCCTCAATTTTTTCACCTAGTGCTTTCATTGCATTTACTAGTTCTTCAACTCTCATAAAGTACTTCCCAACAGTTTCATCCTCTTTCATATTTAGTTGTTCAAACTGTACTCTGTAGGTTTGAAGCTTGGCATCCTTTACCTTCTCATTACCTTCATAACTGCTAATGAGTTTGTCCCACATTTCTTTGGCAGCTTCTAAGTGCATAACTTTTACAAATTCTGCTTCTGCAAGCCCACTAAGAATAGCATTCATAGCCTTAGCATTGAAGCTGAACTCTAGCTTGTCATCCTTATTAGCTAGTACAACTAGCTTTACATAACCAGTCTCTACCACATCCCAAACATCTGCACCTAAAGCTATTATGTAAGTTCTCATCCTAACTTTCCAGAAGGCAAAGTTTGTTCCATTGAATAGGGGGGCCTTATTGGTTGAAGTTCCTTCAAGGATTGACATGTTTAAGCTTACTGATATACTTTTATATAAAAGGAACCTGCTCGGATACCAATTGTTGAAAAACTGAGAGGGGGGGTGAATCAGTTGTTACTATGCTTAAAAAATTATACCCATTTTAAACTCTTCACAGAACACTCAATCTCGATCACAATGATACAGGGAAGTAAGCACTAGAATATTAAACATCAATCACACACATGAAATACATAGAGACATATATTTCCTGAGGAAACCCGTAAAGAGAAGAACCTATTCTTCTTGATATGATAAGTAATATTTATTTTCTTTACATTATCATTCTTATGAGCACCAACTCATTGTGATTCTTCCACCTCTGTCTTGCAAGCTGCAACTTGCTGAGAGCACCAAATCTCTAGTTTCTCTAGCACCCACTAGAAGGAAGCACAAACTCCGTGAGTGTTCCAACACCAACTGGATGGAAGCACCAACTTCTAGTCACACAGGCACCGACCTTTATAATAGAGAACAATAGTTCTCCCTTGCACCACCCTGCCACCCTAGTTTTTCTAGCTGTAACCAAATGGAAGATACAACTCCCTATTCTTCAAGCACCCACTTGAAACTCCGAGGACACCAATCCTCCCAAGAACCTCCCAAGCACCCTAAGATATAAAAACTTCATTACCAAAACTTACTACACTGATACAGTGTTTATCTATAGCTTACCAATCTCATCACTTTACCGCTACACTGATATGCTCTGCCCGCATCAGTGTCTCCCTGCTCTCATTCTTCTTTGAGATTTTTGTTCTTTTGTTCTATCTCTGGCACGTGCACCTTGGGCTTCTCTATATTTCTTAGATATGCATTTCTATTCTATGCGCTATGCCTCTTCTCACCTTCAGTTGTTGCACGCAGTCTACTTTTACCCACATGAATCACTCTCCATGGAAGCAACATCCTATTCTTTGTTCTGCATCTATTTATGATCCAAAGTCCTTTGCCAGATCATCCAACTAACTCTTCATCCCCTCTTGTGATTACACTGAGTTTATTATTCATTCATGGTCATTATGTCGAGACTCTTTGGATTCTATGGAAGCTACAGTCTTCGACGTCTTACCATCTGTCAATCATCTCTATGATGAGTCTTCATACCACTGACAGATACCTCAAGACTCTTTAGCTTCTCTGGAAGTTTTGTTACTTGTGAGATCATCATCAGTGCCCGTTATGCTGAGATTCCTTAGCCTCTATAGTAGTCAAGACTCTTCATCTTCTCTATCGATCGCCCTGAAGCCTCTTCAAATTATCTGTGTAGAAACAATCAGTGGTTTCTGACAATTCCCCCAGAGATCCTCTGCGCGCTCATGCGCTTGGTGCCTTTTTCACTTTTGAAAAAAATTGCACAGTGGGCACTAACTCTTCTAGTTAAGCCCCTTCCTTTCACACGACCACCAATGATGACCAAGTGCCTAACCAATATTCATTTCGTGATTTCGCATTGTGGGTGAACAACTGTGAGTCACCTTGGTTTTCCCGATTCACAAAACTCCAAAATTGAGCATAGAACCGCTAGCTTCTTCCCTTCTCTTCCATTGATGTGACCACTAGCTGTGACCATTATCCTACGCCAATAGGCATTTCATGATTTCACACTTCGGGACATTGCAAACTTTGCGAATTCTCTCACCTATCATCTCCAAATTTTTGATCCCCAAATCGACAAATTTCTCGAGACTAGATCGACACTCCTCGATTCCCTTGTAATCAACGACTCAGATTAACTTCATGACTTCACATTTCGTGACTTTGGAAAATGGATTCCTCTGTGCTTCCATATTCCCAAACTACTGATATCCACGGGTGCCAAGTCGATGGCTCACACTCCTTAGTGATCCAACAGCCTAGATCTCACTTTCGCAAATTCTGATTTCGTTCTTCATCATGCCAGATCAACGATCTAGAATGCTTCCTCGAGAAATGGATGTGATCACTTTCTGCATTTTGGGATTTTTCGTTTCGTGATGTCGAAGTTTAGAGAACCTCCCTTCTTTCGAGTCTCGTTTCTATGAATTCTGCTCCAGATCAACGGCCCACAGCCCTCTGTGGTTCAACGGTACAGATCTCATCGGGATTTCGTGTTTCGTGATATCTGCGAGTTGCTTGACGTAGTTCTCTCGATTCACAATTCTACAAAACTGTTCATCTACTTCCATGTGTCCTCTGGATCGAATGAATTAGTTCATTTCACGACTTCGCATATCGCGAGTTCAAGGGATTAGAGCACCTCCTTCCTTTGAACTTTCAGTCAGCGAAATGATAATCTTTCACCACATGTCCTCTGGATCCTACGACACAATTCATTTCACGACTTCACATATCGTGAGTTTGAGGGGTTAGAGAACCTCCTTCCTTTGACCTTTCAGTCAATGAAATGATGATAGTTTTCCACGTGTCCTCTAAACGATGGACGGTTATGATGAATTCTAAACTTGTCTCGTGCACTTTCCTTAGGATCCAGCAACTATTGGTCTACGCACTCAAATCAATGGTTGAGATATGATCTCATCATCTGTGCTTCCTCCGGTTATTGGACTCTAATCTAACGACCCACAATGCTCCTCGATCCACGATCGATGACCCACGTCACTCCTCCTCCTGAGCTTCATTCCACCTGACTTGGAATAATTTCTAAGTGACAAAGGCCTCGACCTTTGATCCTTCTATGCGTCCTGATGATTTGGATCTCGTCTGCATTTCTGTAAAGTGCAAAGCACTATCTCTTCTGAGCTTTCTCTTTTGTGTCTTCATTGTTGTGTTTTCCATGCACACTCTACCTGTAACCCTGTTAACTTCACTCTGCCAACATCGTTGATGTTCTTGTGCCAATGATGCATACTCTGATCTTTCCATCAATGTCAAGCACACTCAATCTGTGAATATGCCAACAAGCAAACCTATGAAGATGCCAACATAGACGCGAGGGGACCCACCAATGATGAAAATGGACCCCAATGTACCTAGTACAATATATTAAATGTGAATAGAGGATATGATTTAAAACACTCATAGACTCAATGGATCAAGGGTCAATGATGTATCATCGAGTCTATGATGTAAACCCACTATCGATCGTGATGAGGTCTGCCACTTAATACTGCAAGATCCAAGGTACTAGCTAGTTAATAGATCCCTCTCCTAGATAATTTTTTGAATTTTATAGGAAGAGAGTTGTCGAAGGAGGGCCTTAATTTATTCCCCCATTAAACGACATGAAACATACACCAAGAGGTTATGCGAAGAGATTGAATCACCAAGTACAACTGACACAGGGATGGCCGACTTAGAAAGTCAACACAGAAACAGATGGCAAACTTAGGCTTAACTTCCCTTGAACATATATCATGTCATAATGATGACTTGGAAACAAGACACAAGAGTTGGACTAATATAGTTGTGTAGTGCAGGAGGCATTGAAGCATTCACCCTGATGATTGGAAGAGTAACCGATAGGAGGGGTATCTGTGACTCATATTATTGGTATGGATCTTAGGCAAGCTTTAACTCAATTGTAAGATGATGACTCAAAAAGTTTTCATGTTCAAGGGAGACTCGACTGACACTACCATTTCATAAATAGATCAATGGTAAAAAGTCCCCACTTTTTTTTAGTGTCTCCTTCATGGTTTAACAAGAGCAAAAAAGAGATAAAAGTGTGCTTGGTAGTGTCTTTTTGTTTCATTTTTAATGAACCTGAAAAAGAGTTAAAGTATAATCATGAGGTTTTTTTTTCGTGTCTTTTTACAAGTCTGAAAAAAGAGGTAAAAATTTACTAAAAAAGGTGTCTTTTTCATGGTTTAAGGAGCACGAAAAAGAGTTAAAAGTGATCTCATTTGGTGTTTTTTTCATGGTTTAGCGAGTACAAAAAGGGGTAAAAGTTATCTCATATGGAGAGAATAATTGTATTAATAGTGTGCATATATGTTCCATGCACATGGAACCAACCTAAGCAATTATGAATGCAAATGGGTACTATCAAGTGAGGTACACTCTTAGTAGTGGTTCTCTCCATGGGTAGGTGGATGCAAAATAGAGTCCAAATAATGCAAGAGGTGGATGGTCAAGAGGATACTGCAATAGTAAGTGGGATATGGGAAAAAACTAATGCAGTGGTGGCATGCATGGCACAAGAATCAAATGCATAAGTGACAATAAATCAACATAACAAGTCAGGAACCTCTTTGGGATATGGCCAAAATGTAGATGAAGAGAGGAACATGAGTCTTAATAACAAGTCATGGAGGGGCTACAGGAGGGTTCCTGGGCCTACAAGAAATTGTAGCATGGGAACCGAATGAAAATCAGGTGCTAAAKARRGCACTCATGGAGGGTGGGAACTACCACTCAAGTTACGATGTACAATAATCAAGTGGCTAGTGTCACAACTTGACGGGATAGTRCCTAAGGCAATGTGATGAAAAAATGGATGGTTAATAATGAAAAATGGTATCATAGGGAAAAACCTATCACTACATGATGATTTAGGGATCACGTACCTAAGGTTCARTGGAACACACCATATTTTTAAAATAAAGATTCTTCGTATTCCTTTCAACATACGTAAACTAGATTCCAAGGTCAAAACACATAGTGAAATCTCAAAAAAAAACAAAAATTGGATTTTTTGGATTTGATATATGAAAAAAAAAAAGACTCACACCACACACCTGTTTACAAGGCACTACAGATATTGATGTTTTACACCTATTAGATCCCATTTCTAGGCTCAATCCAAGGATATTTTTCATAATCGATGAACTCATGAGCCGATGTTGGCATAATATGGCTTACCATGTCGAGGCCATGTGACATAGGAATGAAATTATGCATAAAACGATTCTCACCGTGAGTAGTCTTATAAGATATCATAGCTCCTTGATGACTCCCATCAAGATGTGAAGGAGGTATGAAACATTAATCTCTGATAGAAGGGAGAGTTGAGAAATYGATGGCAAGTTCCAAAAAAGATAACCTAGCTGGAAAAGGGACAAGACTAAGAAGTCTATTGGATGCCCCAGGTATCGGATCAATAACCATCATGTTAAATCTCATCAGTTCTTAATAAACAAAATATGATCAATGCATCACCTCATCCTTGAKATTATCTGCGGAAGTCATGACATCCAGGATGGCCTTATCTGAAGGAAAATCAAAATATAGGATGTCTTGTGAACTTGGAGGGTTAAAAAACTCAGGGGGGTAGTGTGAGATGGTTATTGATGAACCCAATTATTTCCTATCCCAAAGGCTCATCTTAAGCACACTTTTCCACCATAATATGACTTAATACTTGTTTTTTACCATATTTAATAATAAGTCATGGATATTTTTTCATGTTGCTAAGTAAATGCATTTTGAGGTGGAATTTTGTGTATATTATGCCTTTTTGTTATAATGTCTATGCAAAAAGATGTGTGTAGCACCAAGCATGTCGAACTTCAAGAGTCAAGGGAACCAACACCCCAAAAATAGGGCATGTTTTCTCCCTCAAAGCGTTGCCAACCAACAATCAAGGGACATTGTCCCCACCTACCTCTCTAGCACTCCTTGTTCATTAATATCCACTCTTCATCATCAACAATTTGAGATAAAAATGTAGTTGGATGAGATTCCCCATTTCTCCACTTCTCTCCTCAATCTAAGGAAGGGAGGTCGAACTCTCAATACTATATATAGATCTCTAGCCTAGGGGAGAAGGAGACATATTTGTGTAGAGTATCGTATTGAAACTTTGTTCTAAAGACTTTTTTTGAAGATTTAGATCCTTTTTTATCTTGATGTGTTACTGTTGTTAATGAAATAAAGATGGTTTTTTCCTTTAGTTTATTAGAGTTTTCTCAAAGCTCCTTGTGCTTCTTGGGTAGAGCCCACTCAAGAGGGATCAAGGGTCCTGTTTTGATTTCTTTAGCTCTTATGCATGTTAATTAGTGATTAGTTAGTGTTTCATTTTAATTGGAAGTTTAATATAGTTGTGCATGGTTAATTCTGGTTTTTTTCAAGGTTATCATTGAATGGTTAGTTACAACATACATCATGTAGAAATGTTAAAAAACCTCTTGGAGAACTCTTAGGTGCATACCCAAGGCCAAGAACCTCATATTCACTTCATTTTATTATATTCTATATTTGTTGATGCTTCAAAAGACTTACACTAGCTTTCTAGGCTTCTTTTTGCTTCATGTAGGAGTTTCATGCAGAAACTGTATAGTTCCTGTAGAAATTTCATGTAGGACTATTTTAGCTTTATATTTAAACTTAGTTTAATATTGTTTTCATGAAAACATCAATAAATGATAAAAATACATATGGCTTGATATTGATCAAGGGGTTAGACAAATTAGCTTGTTTTATTCATGCATTACTTTTGCTTTTCTTTAATTACGATTTTCTTTAATAAACTAGAATGAATTCATCTTATACTTTCAATTTTCTCTTTATGATTCAATATTTTGTACTATCATTAGACTAAGTTCCTTTTATGCAATTTGGATTAACTTTCCTTTCAAGTTGGTGTGTTTTCCTTCAAAGCAATAGTTTACAATTTTCTTTGACATTTCAATTCCCTACACCACTTCATGCATTCCAACCTTTGATCAATCTCATACCTATACTGTTGTCAATGCACATTGCATATAGATTGAAAAACACCGCTTAAGTTTGTATGAACCCTGGGTTGACAAAGTAAAGTAAGAAGCCAAGGATACAACAATATTTTTGTTGCTACTCCTAGGAAAATCACTTTTTGGCGTCGTTGACAAGGAGGTGCTAAGTCTGCATATCATTTTAATTTTTTTCTTTCCTTTGTGTGACTTGAAGAATTAGAGAAGATACCTCAGTCACAAGTCCAACATCACTATAGGATCTGTGTAGTGTAAAATTCCAAGTGCTTTCACTTCGTGTGAGTATTGTTAGTTCCTTGTCACACTCATTTGCATTATATAAGGAAAAAATATAGTTTTATTTTCTTGTGATTTCATGAATGAATAGACCTATAGATTGAAAAGATTTTTTTTTTCCCAAAATCCCTACCCCAACAACAAGTCCAAGCAATCAAAAGATTGGTCCTGAAACACTTGAAAGTTTCTTGGAAAGGGAAGCTAGAGAATTTGAAAATATTTCATAGGAAGGATGATCTCCCTCACCTCATGTTATGGCTGGTGAAGAAGAGATATTTGAGTTCCCCATTTGGAAATCCAATTCAGAAGCCAAGATGAAAAATATTACCCTTGTGCATTACCTCATTTTCATGGACTTGTTTCTGAAGATCCTGACATAAGCTCAAACTTCTCCCTTCTACCTTGAAGGATTCAACTCTAAGATGGTTTATGAGCCTGGAGGGAAATAGTATTACACTTTAGGATCAGGTGATAAATACCTTTAGTGAGAGATACATATACTATTTTAGAGAAAGGGACAAAAGGGATTGTTGAGTACATTTTTATGCTTCATTTCACTCTATAAACTATACTTTTGCCTCCAAAACCATCCATTTTGCCTTCATATTATTCCATATTTTCCATAAAATAGATTATGCAAGGTACATTTATCATTCCTTAGCTTAAGAATTGAATTTTTTAATTTTTGGCATTAAAATTAAAAATTTATCAGAAATTATAGGATTTGACTAAATCCCGTAATTGCTCCTAGGTTCGTGTACTTGCAGGATAGCTGGGAGAAATCTGAGACTTGGGTCATTATCCTTGATGTACAAGGATGGATGATTACCTATCAACTTCGAGATATGAACTTTCCAAGTGTTTGGTCAATGTTCGTCAAACAGGGCCACTTCAGCAGAAAATACCCTATTTTAGCATAAAATCATGGACAGTTTTAGATTTTCTTGGGATTTGTTTATATTTTATGGATCTGAAGGGGTTATTCGACCTTCCTAGCATATTTCATGGATCTGATCATGATCTTTAGGAGATTTCTTAGCATTATTAGTTTCAAAACTCTTGTATAAATACTCCAAGACATAGACTAGTATGACAACCCTGATGTGTGTTATCACTCCAGGAAACTCTCCTAGGCTGTAAGTCGGAGATGCCTGGTAACTTAATCTTTTGGTAACTATTTTCTCAATAAAAAGTGTGGGTTTGGATCAAGTCGGAGGACTGAATCACTTCTTCACTCAAATCATGCATAAACACATCAAGATGGACAAGGCTTTCAACCACAAATGTTCAGAGAGTTTACAAATAAAGGGATGGATGAAGAAATAACTATTATATCAGCAGAGTCACATATAAATATATATGAATGGCCAATTACAATAATCACAAGAATACTTGCAGAGTTAAACTTATGAATGCAGTGATAAGATGACAGTTATCTGGCGTTAGACAAGCATAACAGCATGAATATAATATCCAGGTGCAAGTACAGAATAGACAAGAAGATGAAATCTGAACAAATTATGGAAAAAGAATCTTGTATTACTCCATATAAAAATGAGAAGTTTTGATTTACATAATATGAAATAAGTCTCGAAAGTCGAACCCTTTGTTCATCTTCTAATCTTAGCTTTATAGCTTTACAAAACAGTTCTGAGATCCTGAAAACAAGGATCAAATATACTAAAGATAGTAAATCAAAATTTAGTTGCAAAAGATGTGGGATGATCCCCAAAGATGAGGTCAATCCCAGATTTCATGGTCTT
>JASDQU010294899.1:0-14336 GCA_032191745.1 Picea mariana | reverse complement strand
TACAAAAAAGGTTATAGTGTTTATTTGTGTAATAACTATCATAAAAACAAAGATTAAACATAACTTAAAAAACTGAAAATGAACACAAGCCTGGGAGTTACACATGCTTGCCAGGAACAATTGGAGGGTCGTCCAGAAGGATCTCTTCTACAATGAGGCAACCATCGAATTCGATGTCGTTGTCATTGGAGGAGTTGGAGTTGTTCGAGCTTGGTTTCTTTTCCGGGAGGCCTGCACTCTTGATAAAGGGAGTTATCAATGAGCTTTGCTTGCCTAGTGGAGTTTCTACGACTTGCTTATTGGTTTTCTCCTGAGGAGTCGAGGTGCTAGGGTGGGCCGCAGAAGGAGGGGGACATGCGTCGAGGGAGGGAGGCACATAAGGAGGAGGGAGAGCGATGGGTGAGTGGGGCGAGTGAGGCGAGCTAGGAGGGCTCTGGACAAACACATCCGAGAGGCTAAGGAGGGTGTGAGCGAGTAGGTTTTTCGCAACCCAGTAGCTGCAATGGTGTCTGGAGGTGCGTCGGGAGGCTGGGAGAGAGCTTGATATTTCCTCCTCCCAATCATGTAACAAATGTTGAAGAGAGTCAGGAACTGAGAAATCATGGCCATCTTGGTTGGCCATGACGGGCGGGGGATGTGTTGTTGATGCACACCCTCCACGACCACTTCTTCCCAAGGTGGGGGTGGCACACTTGCGGGTAGGCACATGTGAGAGTCTGAGCTTGCAGTGCACAGAGAGGGGAGAGAGCCACCACCACCTACGGAGAACAGAGTGGTTGTAGATTGTGGAGATATGTCAGAGGTGGTTGAGGGAGACGATGTGACGAATGCCATGAGGAGAGGGGCTTAAATCAAGGATCTTCAATGCTCTCATCCTTTGCATGAGTGCAAACTAAGGCGTAGTACCGAAACCATGCAGGAGACGAGATGGATAAGGTGGTGGAGTAAAGGTTCATCGCCTCAAGGGGAGCATCAAATTAATTCGCATGAGGGGAGGGTGAGGTTGAGTGCACCATGCCATTGTTTCGCGCACTGGGGGAGTTCGTGGTGCCCACCAGGTGGATTGCTTTGATGCCCGCATCTGTGGATATTATATTATATATTATAATATATACTGTCATTATATTATATTATATTATATATTATAATATATATTGTTATTGATGATGATGATGATGATGATTAATGTCCACTAAGACCGAATTGGTCTATCGGGCCTTAAGAGGGTAAGTGATTACTTGCGATTCTTTAGAATTTTGTTTCTGTGCTCGAAAAACATTAAGAGAATCTTTCCAATATCACCATAGTTTTGTTGAGTTAAGAGCTTAGGAAGGTTGGTAGTGTGACAAATATTTTGAAAATGAGATGTAATCTAGGTATAGGCAGGACAATCTAAGAGAAAATGTTTTTCATCTTCAACCTTCTTAGTGTCACAAAGGTGACACACTCTTTAATCCCATGGCGTTTTAGGAATTGACCAACGTCCAGTTTCACTATGGAGCTTGTGAGAATTTGTTCTTATCTTAGCAATGTTGATTTTTTCTTTACACTTGTCAAAACAGATAGATAATTTTGATATTCTAGATTAGGGTTGATTACATCCTTATAATACCTTAATTTTCTTTCCTCTAACTCTTTATCACACCACATTTTCTCCTTAAATTTTGATTTGATGATATTTTTAATAGTATCTCATAATATTATAATACATTATTATTATCATAATAATATAATACATTATTATTGTTATATAATATATTGTTATATAATAATAATAATAATAATCTATGGGCAAGTCAGCACACCAAATTGGTGTATGAGACCCCGTGGGACAAGGGACCCCCCCTCCGCCCAGTGATTTGACTAGTAAAGTCTACAAAGGTATACATACCCTACCCCCCTCTAGATTTGAACCTGTGACCTAATAATAATATATTAATAATATATTATTATTATTATATGTGTGGGGTAAATTCTTCCAAACTTTTGGGGACACCTCAAATCCAACCATGTTAAAGGCTGATATGATCGAGAGCGGCTTATATACACCTGGTCGTGACATCTCAACCACACCTGGTGGTGGCATCTCAACCACAAACCAATAAAAAAAATATTAATAATAATTCTAAAAATTTATATTATGATTATTTAATTGTTATCTTAACTTTATTATATATAAATATTTATTTTAACATTTACAACTTTGTTTACTATTTTCCAATTTTCTAACTATTTTTTAATTTTCACTAAACTTTGTTCACTATTTTTCAAATTTCATTAAAATAAAAAGTTGTGTAAATGGTGAGTGAATTCATGATAATGAAAGTGAATTATCCATAAAATTATTTATTTAAATAATAATAATAATGTACATCTCACATATGAAAGGTGAGAGTGGGAGATTTGTTAAAGAAACACATATAATCATTTATTTAAAGGTGAGAGTGGGAGATTTATTAAAGAAACACATATAATCATTTATTTAAATAATAATAATGCATAAATCACATTTAATTAATATGAAATAATAAAAAATAAAAAAATCCGACTACGTTTTCTAAAATATAGGCATTATAAAGATATGTATTATTATTTTATCAATATTTTGGTTGTAACAAAATATTTTGGTCTACTTTTCAAATATGCATGAGTCGTGCCTTCTTTTGCCGTGATATAAGGAGTCGTTGGACTAAATTAAGAGGAAAGAATCATCCTTATCTATGGTATTTTTGCTATAGAACTTTCTAGAATAGAATAAACCAGGTAAATGATTTTGTATGTTTATTTTAAATTAGTTTTATGATTTTGTATATTTATTTATTTATTTTAAATTAGTTTTATATTGAGTTATGAGTTTTATGTTACGTATTGGTTTGAGTTTTATGATTAATAATAAGACTTAACTAAATTTAAATTTAAATTTCATCCATTTTAAATTTTAAATGATTTTGTATATTTATTTTAAATTAGTTTTATGATTTTGTATATTTATTTATTTATTTTAAATTAATTTTATATTGAGTTATGAGTTTTATGTTACGTATTGGTTTGATTTTGTATATTTATTTTAAATTAGTTTTATGATTTTGTATATTTATTTATTTATTTTAAATTAGTTTTATATTGAGTTATGAGTTTTATGTTACGTATTGGTTTGAGTTTTATGATTAATAATAAGACTTAACTAAATTTAAATTTAAATTTTATCTATTTTAAATTTTAAATGATTTTGTATATTTATTTTAAATTAGTTTTATGATTTTGTATATTTATTTATTTATTTTAAATTAATTTTATATTGAGTTATGAGTTTTATGTTACGTATTGGTTTGATTTTGTATATTTATTTTAAATTAGTTTTATGATTTTGTATATTTATTTATTTATTTTAAATTAGTTTTATATTGAGTTATGAGTTTTATGTTACGTATTGGTTTGAGTTTTATGATTAATAATAAGACTTAACTAAATTTAAATTTAAATTTCATCCATTTTAAATTTTAAATGATTTTGTATATTTATTTTAAATTAGTTTTATGATTTTGTATATTTATTTATTTATTTTAAATTAATTTTATATTGAGTTATGAGTTTTATGTTACGTATTGGTTTGAGTTTTATGATTAATAATAAAACTTAACTAAATTTAAATTTAAATTTCATCCATTTTAAATTTAAAAAAAAAATCAAAATGTCATTTATTTTAATTAATGTAATGATTATTTATTAAAACTTGTATGTCTAAATCATTATCATTAATGTTTTTTGGTATTATGTTGTTTTGTTTAAAGAATTTACATTACTATAATAAATTAGTGTAAGTGATCTTGAATGCAGATTTATCAAATATTTAAAAAGATTAAAATATAATTTTTTAATCATTTAATTTTATATCATATAATTTATTCTTATTAAATAGTTAAAAAATTACACTTTAAAAATTTTAATCCATCTAATAATTACTCAATTTTAATTTATGTTAATTTAGCTTTTTAAATATAATATATATACAATTATTTTATTTTATTTTCATGTAACATCTCATCACAAAATCTCCCCTCTATTAAATTGTAAATCTTAATTAACGAAATATTTCATTCGCATAATCATTACCATCATTAAAAATAGATCAAACTCCCAAAATAAAATATCATATTCGCACTAATGATTATAACTTAAATTATTCCAAACTCTGTAGATCGAACTACCTTTTCCCCAAAGTAAATATTAAATAAAAATACATTTCGTTGTGGTTTGACTAAAACGGGCATGTTTTGTCGTTAATTTCGTGGACAAATCCATACGGGATTTGACTTTAATCCAAATATATACACAAAAGTTGTGAAGTTTGAATTTGGAATACATTCAGTTAGACTATGTGGTTAAATTAAGATGAAGATTCCAACATGCTTCATCCCTCCATTAATTCAATCTTATAATATCCACAAATACCTCGACTTCCCTCACATTTGACCACGTGTACCTTCACATTTTTTATAAATTTTAAAATATTTATAAAAAATCTCATTTTTTTTTTTTTTTTATAAATATGAAATAAATATCCATTTTTCAAGAAATGAATTGTTCTTTTTTATTTATTTATTGCCCATTCCTTAATCTAAAATTCTTCTAGAATTTGGAACAAAATGGATATTTTTAATATCTCTATTTTTTTCCTCATAAAAAATCATTATGATAATCAAAATTACATTTTGTAGATACACCCCTCGTGTATTCTTGTGATATAGTATATCTGCATACTTCATATCATGTAGTTATTTCTTCTTCATCATGTGGGATTTTACATAGTCATTCCCAAAAAATCTGTAATGCTACAGTGTACTGAGTACTATCTTCATAGTATCCTTCTTAGATTTTGTTTCCAAAATCTTGTAAAAACTTTTAACAGTTACATTCATTTACAAAAAGGTTCTTTGTTGTTCCTGCATTTGTTCATTTATGTATTATGTGATCTTCCAGTTGCTCATCTCCATGTATGCGCCCTTTTTCGAAGCCTTGTCCGCTTCTTTATTTATTTCCCTGTAGACATGTCAACAGGAAAAGAAGTCAAAAAATTTCTGTAGTGATTTTATGTCTTCCACAATATTGGCAAGTCTGATATTATTGCATCTTTGAGTCCCAATTATCCAGTTTATTGCATTTTTTTAGTCTCCAAAAACTGTTAACTTTTTGTAGTCCTTTTCGAGTGCAAAAATCATGAGAAGTTTAAGGCTCATTAATTCAACATAATTGTTTGTTCCATTTCCCAATCCAGCAGATAAAGTGAAGTAGTGTGTGTCTGAGTAATATAGTAAGCCTCCTCCTCCACAGGTGTAATGTTGGGAATCTCTATCAAAAAAACCCCAAGGTGTGGATTTTTCTATGTATACTTCTTTTATTAATCTGTTCTTTGTTCTTTCTTTTGATGAAAAGGAGGATAAAATAGACATACTGTTTAGTGAGGTTTTCCAAGGAGTTGTAGTCGCCTCTTTGAAGATGGCTTCATTTCTTGCTATCCAAACTCCCCAAGTGATCAGTAAAGGGAGTAATCTATATGTTTTGTAAGTGGAGTTTTCCCACCAGTTCTTCTAGGCTTGCTCCAAGGTGTGGCCTTCCCACTGAAAATTAAAATTCAGAGTGCTTGAAACTTCTGACCATACCACTTTTATGTAAGTGCATTCAAGGAAGAGATGTAGTGCCGATTCTCCCTCAGTCTTGCATAGTGGGCATCTACTTGGTCCGGCAAAATTTATTTTTTGTAGTATATCCCAGGTTGGGGCTTTGTTTGAAATCACACACCACCAGAAGAGTTTTGCCTTGGCTGGATCCTTGATCTTCCAAATATTTTTCCACCTCTAGACTGGTTCAGCTTAAGAGAAATCTTGCATTAGTTGTAAGTATCCTTCCTTTGGAGTGTAGATACCAGACTCATTTCTGTCCCAAACCAATTCATCTTCTTGTTCTCTTATCCTGATTTGTGAGAGAAAAGGGCATTTCGATAATTCTCAAATTCTGCTGAATCTTCAGTATTTAAATTGAGGGTAGTGGCAATTTTCCACCCTTGAGCCCAGAGGGTAGTGGAGGGCTGGTCCGCAAGCGAGTTTAAGGAGTTCAGTCCTTTTTGTTTTAAAGTAGCTACTAGGTGATCTAAGAGTAAGTGTTTTCCTTCGCTACCTGTCCAAAGATCAACCCATAGCCTTACTCGAAGTCCATTTCCTACTTTCCAGGCAAGACCACCTTCTATCACAGGGAAAGATTTTATCACTGCCTTCCAGATCGTTGAAGCACCTTTAAGGGATTTATGAGTTCTTCTGATCCAAGACTCTAGGGAGTTCGGTTCAATGTACTTTTTAGTGACAACCCTTGTCCAGAGCCTTTTTGTTGTAAGAAGGCGCCATCCCCCTTTGGCAGCTAAGGCTTTGGAGAAAACATGTATATTTTTTAAGCCCCAACCGCCTAAAGCTTTTGGGACTGCATTCCTTTTCCATCTTACCCAAGGAGTCACATTTGTATCTTTCTTTCCACTCCACAGAAATCTGAAAGATAGTTTTCTAGTTGCCTCCAAAGTTCCTTTTGGTATCCAAGACAGTGACATCCAAAATACTGGGATGGCTTCCAATACTGATTTTACTAGCATCAATCTACCAGCTCTGGAAAGCCATTTGTGACTCCAAGAACTTAATATTTTTTCTAATTTCTTCAGGAGCCAAGACCAATCCTCCTTCCTGTAATCATTTGGTTTCAATGTGAATCCCAGATACTTGAGTCCTTCATCAATCATTTTCTCTTCAAAAGGAAAGAGAAGTTTGTATCGTCTTTTTCCAATTCTGAGAGACAAGAGGTGGTGAGGGTAGACTTTCCTTCATTTATTATCATTCATGTAGCTTTAGAGAAGAGTTTCAGAGTGTTATTGAGAATGTCTGCTTCCCCTCTAGTTCCTGCAGAGAAGACAAGAATGTCGTCTACAAAGAGAAGGTGAGTTATGTGAAGAGTATTTGAGATATTGATGCCTGGGAAAGACCCAGATCGTTTTTCTGCTGCTATAGCCCTGCTTAGTCCTTTAGTGAAAAGAAGAAACAATAGAGGGGAAAGTGGACATCCTTGTCTTAAACCTCTTTCAGATCTAAAGAAATCCGTAGCCGACCCATTTATGAGGACTGCGAAAGTTACAGTTGAAAGACAACACATAATCCATCTGATAAAAGGAACTGTAAAGCCTAGATGCATTAAAATTAATCGGATATAGAGCCAACTTACCCTGTCACAGGCTTTGGATAAATTGATTTTAAGAACAAAACTCTTTAGCTTCCTAGTCTTTATGCTGTGTAGGGATTCATGTGCCACTCCTATTGCTTTGTGAATCTGCCTTCCCTCTAGGAATCCAAATTGTTCCAAAGAAATTTTATCAGAAAGTACCATCTTAAGTCTTCTGCTATGACTTTAGAGATGATCTTGTAGATGCAGTTGCACAGAGAGATTGGTCTGAAATCATCCAGGGGGTCTGGGTTGTCCTTCTTTGGAATAAGGGCAATGAAGGTTGAATTTAAACTTAGTGGCATTTGTCCAGTAAGCCTTGTCTCTTCAACTAGGCTTAGTATATATTGTCCAATAGTATCAAAGAAGCCCAGAAAGAACTCAATTGTCCATCCATCAGGTCCTGGGCTTTTGTCCTTTGAAAGATTTTCATTACGTCCTTAAGTTCTTCTAGTGTTACCTTTTCCATAAGCATTCTATTGTCTTTCTCACTAGTAAAGCCTGGAAAGTATTGTACCATTCGAATCACTTCTTCTATAGTGGCCTTGTTTTCTGCTTTATAGAGGTCCTGGAAGAACTTTTTTCCAATTTTCGCCATTCCTTCGAAAGTATGTTCCTTTTTTCCATCTTGATCCTTTAACTGCCAGATTGAGTTTGTGCAGTTTCTGCCTTTTGCACATGCTTAGAAAAACTTTGTGTTCTCGTCTCCACTCTTTAGCCAAGTGGCTCTGCTTTTTAATCTCCATGTTTCTTCTTTTTCCTTTAGTAGTCTGTTTCTTCTTTCTTCCAATTTTAGCAAATTTAGTTTGGCATGAGTTGTATCAAATCCTCCACCCTGTTCTTCTGAGATATGGTTTAGTTGTGATTCCAGTTCCTTTAGTTCCAAATCCTCTTTTAGTAGTTTTTTATGTGCCCAGGTCTTCATCTTCTCTTTGATAATGTGTAGATTTTTTACAAAGTGTAGACCTGCTGCCTCATTGCTCTCTGGGTTATAAATTCACCAATTTTCCTTAACCAACTTAAAAAAAGTATCATCACTGAGCCAGGTTTTGTTGAATTTGAAAGGACTAGGTGGCTTATCCATCCCAATTCTTATCTCAAGAAAAATTGGATAATGATCCGAGATTCCTCCCTGTCCTATCCATTATTTCAACTGAAATGATTTTTCTAGTAGTGTATCCTTTATCAAGAACTAGTCTAGTCGTTTTGCAATGTTGTCTTCTCCCACTCTGTTATTCCTCCAGGTTAGTTTGAATTTAACCGGCTCAATATCCAGAAGATTGAGTTCTTCTAGTTTTTGTGTAAGTAGGTCGAGAGGGGGTCAAATCTCGCATGGGTTCCCCAAACTTCTTTAATGCCTAGAGAGAAGTTTAAGTTTCCTCCCAAAATTAAGTGGTTTTCTTTTAGGAAGGACTTGTTGATGACAACGTCCCAGTAAGAACCTCTATTGTGACAGGGGCCATATATGTTCACAATATTAAGGGGATCTTCAAGTTCTGTTGAGATGACTGTGATCCCAAGTCCGGATTCAAAACCCCAAGAGTTGAAGACTTTTATATGATCCGAAATCGGATTCAGAAGTTTGACAGGGCATGAAAAATGCTCAAAAATGAAAGTGCTCGGAATCCGACGAAACCAACACCATTGCGTCCGGCTCATCTTCCTGATTCCGGTGGTATAATTTTTATGTCAAACGGAGTCCGTATGAAGAAGATATCGCATTCTGTCCATCGAGCCAAACATGCAAAATTTTGGATGCTGACTGTACCTGTCCGTACAGGGACACGTGGAAGATTCCGTACAAGACACGTGGCGGCTCTAGAGCGTGACACGTGTCAGGATGATTTGGCATTTTTGGCACGCAGTTGGACCAATCTCAAGGTGACACGTGTCACCACTGGAAGGGTGACACGTGGCAGGGTGACGTCAGTAGCATGCATGGCAGATGACGTCAACATCGTGCGACGGATGACGTGGCGACCGTACGATGACGTGGCAGATGACTTGGGAGAATCACATTGCGACACATGGCATGCATTGGTTGGATGTAAAGGTGCCACGTGGCCCAATCACGCGCTGCCACGTGGCACCCCGGGTTTAGCCAATGAGGGCTATGTCAAAATTTTTTTGGGCCGGGGGACTCGAACCCCGGACCTCCCACTGCTACGCCTTCGTAAGTGCCCTCCGACCAGCAGACCACCCGTTATAACTTGTTATGTGTACGGGTTATATTTTATTTAAAGTTTGGTTTATGTGTAAACCGCGGGGGGTCGGGCCGGGGCTTGGCCCCGACCCCGGTTTCATTGTGCTCCGCATACGACCATATGCTCGGGGGTCCAATCCATAACGGGCGCGGTTTTGTTAACGGTTATAGCCAACGGTTATAGTTAAGCCATGTGACCCGTGATATATGTGAAGTGGGCGGTTATGTATGTGTTAAGACCACGGTTATGCACAAATGCAATGTGACCTATATGCTCATGCGCGCGAGGGCTAGGGGCCAACGCTTAGCTCTTTGGGCTAGCGCTTGGCCCTATGGTGCCCATATGACCTTTTTAGAGGGGGCGCACGCCCAGGAGAGGGGGATTTAGCCCGAATATAACTATAATATAGTTTTAAAGTGGGTTTTTAACCACTTTCTGGTTTATTAAATGTAATTAATCCATTTTTAAGGGTTATTGGGCATTTTTAGAGCCTAAATTCGTGGAGGAAGTTGGAGATGGACAACTAACTCCCCCACTATTTAACCAAGGCCATTTTGAGGCCAAGGACAACCTTTGGAGATCTTTTGGACGCCTTTGGAGAGCTTTTGGACGGTTTTGGAGAGCAGAGATGCTGAGGCAAAGCCAAGTCAAAGTCAGTTTGAGGCAGGGAAGCTGTTGAGGAGGAGATGCTGTAGGACGATTTCTGAGAGCTCGGGACATCCGTTTCAGGTGCCGTAAGTTGTGCAAGATTCTAGAGATCTGGGCGAACATGACCAGATCAATCTAGAAGCCAATCGACATTGTAAAGATGTACTATTAAGCTTTCAAACAGAAATAAAGAAGCCTCCCCCACAAGAGAAAAGGCCCGGAGACGTAGGCAAAGTTGCCGAACTCTGTTATCAACCTCTGTGCATTATGGTTTGCTGTTTTTCATTGTTTTTCAGATCTGAAAGTATGTTAATGGCTGTATAAATCATTTTCTTTTCTCACTCTTTCGTTAAGATTCCCAATGGTCAATTAATGCATGCTAATTAAACTCAACCATAGTCATTCGAAAAATCCTGACGGATCATTATAGTACGACAATTCCATCTGATAGCTAGTCCTCCAGATCTCCTGATCGAGTCCAAGGTAATGAAGCTCCAATCCGGTAAAAGTAAAGAGAGTCCGTTATCAACTTCCACCCCTTCCCCCAAAGTTTCTTGAAGGAGAAGTACATCCAGATTTTCTGTGAGAATCATCCTTTTTAGGGATGGTTTTTTGAGGGGACCAACCAAACCCCTATAATTGAAGGATCAACACTTCATCAAGGCCCCTTTCCTAGGGTTCGCCTTTCTCTAAGCGCCCTTTCAATAGAAACCTATTTCCCTGCTAATAAATCAATTCTGGCTCTCTTCTGTGCTTTTGAGAATAGTGATTTCCTGCCTCTGTCGGATTTCTTTGCTGGAGTCCAGTCCAAGGCTAAACCTCCTAAGTGTTCTTTGTTCTATGATCTTAAGAAGTATCTTCTTGAGGAGGTATCAGTCGATGAAGTGGTGGAATCATCTGAGGCATGGGTAGGGGACGAAGCAGGTAGGACCGGGGGTAGGAGAGAAGAAGAGGAGGCCAAGGAAAGGGCAAGGCATCGAGGGGGTGAGGAGGGATGTGGAAAGGGGGGTTGAAAAGCAACCAAGGGAGGGAACGTGGGGAGGATCAATCGATACAAAAAAAATCAATCGATACAAAAAAAATGGGATCTTTCTTCACTGTTAATTTTTTAAAGTTTTGCAACTTTCATAATTAACACGTATTTTATAAAACTGGCCTAGATCCATCTTGACTCTAAATCTATCAAGTGTTAAGAGAGATCAAATCCTTTAACCTTTCCTCAAATTTTGCACTCTAAAATAGGTTTGCAACTTAAAGGATTTGATCCCTCCTGCTACTTGATAGATCCGAAGTTAAGGTGGATCTAGGTTGGTGTTTCCCAAATTTAATATATATCTTTTTTGTTTTGATTGTGAGCCTACTTTATATATATTTTTGTGAATGGCGTTATATTTAATTTTTTGAGTGAATATTACCCACATTACGTTATACTACAACATCTATGTTATATCGAGATATAAGGTGCCTCTTGTCACAATGAAGATAATAAGCCAAAAGTCCTTCCATGCAAGCACATGGTAAGAGAATTTTCCATTTAATAGAAAAGGACCAGATTACCCAAATATTATGCACATAATTAATAATAATAAATTACCATGGATTTTTTAAACATTGATGGTTACATTTATAATAAAAGGGGATTGCAGTTGAACCATTTAGCTTAATAATAAAAAATTGAGAGAGCAATATTATCTTACAAGTTTCCAAATTATTCAAAACTTCAACAAAAATGTTCCTTGACTATACTAATTTAAGAGTTTGGAAGCTATCACTAATTACGTGGTTTGTATATTGCCATGTGCACTAACCTACTAAAAAAACTATCTTGCAATACATTCATTAAAATAAAAAATTGTTCAGACCATGCCTACTACCAGTGATCTTCTAGGCATCAATCTTTTGTTGATGTGTTTTCATGACACCCATCAACTAGGTGATTTCAGTCCATACTTGAACCTATGTCTCTCAAATGGAGACCAAAATTTTGAAATCTGAAAAGTGTCAGATAACCTTCACCTATTGATCATGAAGACACAATAAGTTTTTCTTAAGAAGAATTTTGAATCAGTTTCAAAGTTGCAATTCTTCTTCATGCAAGGCCAACGGGTATGGTTTCTCTTTTGAACAAAGGAGAAGAAAAGAAAAGGATATTGAAAAGAAGGAAACTGATTGTGTTCATCCTCTCATTGGATATCCCTATGTGTTAGCTTCATCAGACATTTTACAAAATAAAAAATAGAGGTCATATGCCCAAGATATTGCCAATTTTCTTACAAATTATGGACCCATGTGACATTCCAATATTATGGCTCATGGAATCGACGAAGAAATGACATACTAGAGTGTACACTATATAGTGGGAGGTAGAAAATGCACAAATTCATACCTATTATAAATGATATCTATCTTTGTCCTACGAAAAACAATCTAACACTTTAGAATTTTCAAATGCCTCTTCCATGAACTAGTTTCAATATAATGCTCTTTCAAAACAAAATTGTGAACAATGTCACTAAGCGCTTAACATAAATCCTACAACAACCTCTAATGGGTTGTGAAATGTAAGCATCCAAGAATTATTTATCTCTTTGTAATATAAAATAAAATTAGCTACATAAAATTCACATAATTAACAAAGCTCGTATAATAATGATTTCTATCCTCAAATCAAAGTTGAAACAAACACACTTATTCAATAAGCATGTGATGTGACAAGTTTCCAAAAATTAAAAAAATTGTAAATGATCAATATATATGATATATAATATAAGGAGTAAGTTAATAACTGGACAAACTCAACATCTTTTCAATAGAGATTCTTATCCAAATCTGATAGGAATTGGTCAACAATTATAGTTCCACTTGATTGATGGAGAATTTCGCCATGAAACTTTTCCCTAAAAAGTTTTGATCAATTTTAAAATGACCGAGATCATCACAATTTAGAAAAATGAGTAAAAATAAACTCTTAGAAAATTTGAATTCATCCACTTAACTCACCCCTAGAATACAATGTGAAAACTTTAAAGTTACACTGGAATCATTATTACATTTAGTTTTAATCATAGTGACAATACTTGACTATATTAGTCTTTGTTCTACAAAAGTTTGGAAGCAGTCATTAAATTGAACATTTTTGCATATAGTACAAATATGATATAGTCAACATATTTTTGTCTTTAGCAATATCTCTATGTCTACGACACATGTAAACCCAAAAAGCTTAAAAACCACAAAAATATTTATAAAAAATCTTTAAAAAAATTATAAATATGAAATAAATATTCAATTTTTTAAAGAATATATATATATATATATATATATATATATATATATATTTTATTGCACATTCCTTAGGCTAAAATTCTTCTAAAATTTGGAACAAAATGCATACTTTTAATATATATGAAACATATACTTCCAATGATTGGAATTGTACTAATTTTTTATATTATATATCTTTTTTTTTACATAATCGTATATAAAATTATATATATATTCAAACCTTGCTACTATGGTTTTAATTGTACAATTTAAAGCACTCGATACAAAGAAAAAAAAAAACTTGTGATATTTTTTTATTATTAATTTTGTCAAGTCTTGCAATTTTCATAACTAACACATATTTTATAAAACTACCCTATATTCATCTTGATTTTAAATCTATCCACATCAAATCTTTTAACCTTTCTTCAATTTTTAGACTTAAAAAAATGTTTGTTTTTACTACTTGATAAATCTGAAGTTAAAATGAATCTAGATTTATATATATATATATATATATATATATATATATATATATATATATATATATATTCTTTTGAAAACAAATACCAAAAAATTGATTGAAACTTAAATAAAATAAAAAGAATATGACAAATAAATTTTAAAAACATGTCAAAATTCAAAAAAGTTAAAAATGTTAAAAAAAAATCTAAAATAAAAAAATATTAACAAAACATTAAAATTTCCTAAGCTAAAACTTTTTAATAACAAACATTTAAAAAAAAATTAAAACACAAAATTTCATTGTAAATTAAAAAATAAAAAATTTACCTATAGTTATATTATATAATGATGATGATTAACATCCACTAAGATTGAATTGGTCTATATAACTATATATAATATATAACTATATATAATATATAACTATATATAATATATAGTTATATCATATATAACTAAATGTTATGCTTTTTATTTTTTATTTATGAATTTTGATATTTT
>JASDQU010294898.1:2490-14293 GCA_032191745.1 Picea mariana | reverse complement strand
ATCGCGAATCCTAATGTAAATGGATTCAGGTTTTTCCCTTTCCCGATCCCCGATACTGTACCACCTGTCCTCTACTAGCTCCTACTTTGGCCCACACAACTCTCTCGACGGGATATCGCAGATCGCGATTTCAAACTGTCTTAGTATCTTATCCTCAGGACCTTCGATATGCCGAACCCTGAATTCCCTGGGATCTTCTGACATGTGTCCCCACTGATGGACAGTTCTAATCTGTCGAGATATCGCGGATCGCGATATCGCAATTTTCGTTGTAACAACTTGGAGCTTCGACTCGCGAATCCCCGATACACGATCTCACGTGTAAATCCAACGGCTCCTATGGAACGGATCAACGTCACTGTTCCTCCTGAGTTTTGAATCTCATACACCTTACACTGTAACCTCCCTGCACCTCCGCCATATCCAACGGTCCACGGTGATTCGCGAAATCTCCTCAGAAATTTTGTCCGTTCGTTCTTCCTTATGCAATCCACAAAATGAAGAAGTGTCTCTCCACGAGACTCATTCACCTGCTCGCCAACCTGCGACACTTCCCTCGTACTTTCAATAGCATCTTTCCTGTGCTTATCCTTCAATGAATTCGAAGGCCTATCCCTCCTGAGGTTTTCCCCGATTTCGAGTCTCTTAGAAAATGAGAACTCTTTGCATGCACTCCTTGTGGCAACCCTTCAACCTCGACTGAGAGTTGAAGTCCCTCGACTCTGCGCACACCTACAGCAGCAATATTTTAGAACTTTTCTCAGGTTCGCAACCCTGAGACCTCTAACTAGCCTGCGCACTCCTTGCACGACTCCTGTGCCCAACTACACCTTTGAGGAAACGAGAAAAAAAGCTATCTCTAATTGGACCCTTCTGTCAACGCATTCCTTGCGGACAATTCAACTGCACTCCTTGCAGGAATCCTCTAGCTCAATTAGAGAAACAATTGAAACTCATTCACTCTTCCTTTCTGACTTCAATTCCACCATCAAATCACATACATAGCATATAAAAGAAAGTATATGACAGGAAGCAAACATTCATGAGCATAACATCAATACACAGAGAAACAACACAAACCATGAATTTGAATCAAAGCTTTCTTCTATTAATTCAAATGTCTGTACATGGATGTTCTTCATACAATTCTCTACATTTTCTTCTCTTCCTACTCCTGAATTCAATCTAATGATACAATGTACAATGAGGGTGTCTATATCCCGTTTCCCTCTTGGACTCTAAGCTATCAAATCTAAAATTAAGTTCCTATCTACCAGCATTAACTATATTAATTGTCGACTATCTACCTAAGGACGAGAGCTTAAAGGATCAAGGTCCATTTACAATGTACAAGTGTGTCTCATCTTAAATGACTCATTTAAGATTTGCACAACATTCCCAAAGCATTTTCAAAATTTGTGTTGGCTTATCCAGCTGTCCTTCGCTTCCGCGCTGGCTCGCTTGATGAGTCGGTGATGCTCTTGCATCAGGTTGGCTAATTGAAGCTGAATAGGTGACCAAACCAACTTCGGTTTCCTCATCACTTCCCAAGATTTCTTGGCTAAAATGTTCACATCAGATCCTAGATCCAACATGAATCCATCCATATCATACCCACTAAGATCTATTGTCATCTTAAACTCTCGACCAGTGCACTTTTTCTTGTTGACCTAACAGACATCTCTTTCTGGAAGTGGAGCTGCAATAATGGTCTCCTCTCCTTGTTATTTCATGCAAGCAATTAAAAGTTGAGTCAACTTAATCATAGCTTCTGGATTTCTAAGCAAACACAAACAACATTGCAAGAAAGTGTTGACTTGATCTTCTGCTTCTACCATGCGACTAAGGTCGTTCAAGGATTATTTGTGTGTTACGCGTTACAATTTCTCTTGGCATTGTTCATACGCTTCCTGCTCAACGCATCACAACATAGTCTATATGTGTTCTTCTTATGCATGTTGGATTTATTCACGAAGGTGAGCTTCCTCCAAATATATCTATGTCATGTGTTGTACTTCTTCATGGATACATGCTTCTTATAGTGACTTCCGTGTCTCCCTCTGAACTTCCTCTTGTACCTGTGCCTCTTCAAGAGACCTCTAAGTCACGCGTTTCATCTCCTCATGCGCTAGTTCTTCCTCCAAGGCTCTCTGCACATCACATAGAAACGGCTTCTACTGATCCACATCAAACTTAGTAGGGGGATGGGGGGGCTTCTTGATATTTCCCTCTACTTGTTGAACCGAACCTTCTCTATGCTCGAAGTCTTCCCCTGTCTTCTCCCCTCCACAGGTTACTACTCGGACGTCCACTTCTCCATTCTTCTTGTTTTTGCATGACTGGACATGTACCATGTTACAATTACCCTTCTTGTCCTACCGCTTTTATAACAAGTCTAGATAATCCTCGATTACATTTTCAGGACTATAATAGTATGTGTAGAGCACACACGACTTGGTGTAGAATTGTGGGACATGACCAATCTCACCGCAATTGAAATATATGGGCATTTTCTGCCTCCTCCACCACATCCTCATCTGCAGTCATTTCCATACCCACCTCGAGGTCCTCTTTGATATTATCCTTTGTTACTTCCACTACTCTCACCACCCTTTTGTTCCTCTTGTACTCAGAATGCATCTGAGGTATTATCTTGCATCATCTAGAGGGAGCAACAAATACTATTATCGTGGTCGATGGATTTACATAATTCATAGAAGCGGTGTGATCCATTGTTTGATACTTTTGTAATGTGGGGTAGCAGGGTAGAACATGGCCCCACTGACGACATATTTCACACCATTCTGACCCTCCAAATGAAAATGGAATTGGTGCGCATGTTGCCACATAAGTTGGAAGGATCGGGAACTCATCCCATTGATGCCCTTCTAAATGATATGTAGTGCACCACACATGTTTATGCACTACTTTAGCCTTGACCATATCTTGCAACTGTATTATTAGGTTATCCAATTGTGACCGAACCTGCACCAACCTGGCCGATGTTTCTGCACCTCCAGGTGTGGCTTCCAAGCACATCACTATCTCGAATACCTCAGCATGAGTCATCACCTTTTGCTGGGTGAGAAAGACTCGGATATGGGGGAGTAACCCCACAATGAACCTGTGTTGTAGATTTTGGATCTGGAACATCGGCTTATCCAACAAGATTTTGAACTGCTGATCATAGTCCCATATAGTCTCTCCTTCCTTCTTCTTGATTTTAATGATTTTGGTAATGCATTGGGGCTCTGACTTCAACTTCTAGAATTCCTAAAGCATATTTTGTTTGATCTCGGCCAAGGACCTTGCATGTCTTGTTGGTGCAATACCCTTATATTTCATGTACCACGTTAGGGTCCGATCCATAAACGTAGTCTCCAGTTGTGCGATCTTAACCACCTCATCTTTAAGCTCTCTTTACAGACCAGATTGCTTCGCATGTGAACCAGTGTTTCTCGACATCATCCTTACATGTTCCGTGGAACATGAGAAATATCAGCGTACTATCTTGGTTGGTCATATTGGGACCAGAGTTAGTTCCACTCTTTTGACTGCTATTTTTTGGATCCTTCCACACCACTATTGCTTGGGGTAAAGTATTGTTGACTTCACCTCCTCCTTTAGTTGTGTCGTCACTTCTTTCCTCTTATTCTCTTTCTTCAACTTCAACCTCTTCACTATCTAGTTTATGTTCTTCTTGATTAAAAGTGCACAAGGGGGGTGGAATAAAGGAGGGGTAAGACCATATTTTCCTAAAAATTCTTGTGAGGGGACCCAAAGATATATTTAGTTGCAGTCGTGCAAGACTATCCAACATAATCAGTTCGTGTCCCCCACCATTAGGGGAGTTTCCATCTTTCTTCCCTTCTCCTCCTGATATGACTACACACCACCAACGCACGCTCTTGCCTTCAGGTTGATCCGTGCACTACCACTACATGATTCATATCCTGGTCTGATCTGTGGAATACCACCTTGCACATAGTTAGTTTCTCTGCTCAGCGTGTGAATTCTCCACACGTTGATCACTTGGTTTCTCAACATACCACCACTACACCAAGAGCCAAAATCCCGTATGATTGGTGTCCCAACATATTATGTGACAAATTATCTTATTGTAGATGCATAACCATGTGGTGCTTCCTCTTCCGAGTCCACCAACACACCACAAATATACACCTGCACACCACACATGTGCACTCTTCCTCTTCTCAAGGTTATGGCATATTGTAACAACCAAAGGGTATGGGATTCATCACCCAAGCCTTGACTACCACTACTATCACCACTGGTATCTTCGACTCCAAGCCTCTTCATAGGCATGTCCTCACCTGTGCTCCACTCTAGCACATCATCATGTCCCACACCACTTCCTGGTGTGAGCTTCCTCTTCATTCTGGGACCAACACCTTGATGCACACCCTCGACTAACTCTTCTCTACTCTTCCACTCAAATTTCTCCCTCAACTTATCTCTTCTTGTGTATATTTCAACTCTTTTTCTCCTCTTCTCTTCTGGGTCCATTCCAGTCCTCACCTCATCTCAACAACTTCTTGGATCCTCCTCAATCGATCCATACTATGGTTATTTTTCCCCCACCTTTGACATAAACCCCCCCAATGCTAAGAGGTTTACTCATCCATCCTATCAGGCTCCATGCACATCATTATTTTTTCCACAAACAACATCTTGATCCAAAGGGGAATATCTTCTAACATGCGCTTTCTTGGACCTTCTTCAAACTTTCTTTCAACTTCACTGAAAGAATCACTATATTCTATAACAAACTCAACAATGTAGCCTTCCTTCACTTGGGCAAACCAAAAATCAATAGCCCAAGTTCACTTGTTATCCAGTGCCTTTAGACTATCAAGCTTGGCTTGATCCCATACTATTGGCTCCGATGGTAACACAGTCGAATTAACTTCCACTTGTCTTTTTAACCATTCATGCAACAAACATGGAAATTTTGYGAAAAAGAGTTTATGCAGATCGGAGTAAAGATATCTACCTTTACATTCATTCACGTTCAATTGCAATCCTTTCATCTCTCATAGAGAAAACTCATCCTCCTTCACTTCTACCTAGTCTTGAATTTCCTCCTTAGAAKGATGCCACCACATTTCTCTCATCCTCCATCAATCTCAACAAGACTTTGGGTCCCGACAACATAACTATTTGTTGGTGTTGTGTAGTGTCATTGTTTCAGTATATGCTTACGTGGGCACTAGAATTATTAACTCTGGGGGGTTTCAGACCTAGGGTTTTTCCAGAGCGTGTCCAACAAAAACCCCTAAGCACCGATAAATCAATCCTTGGTCAAGGCCGAGGAAGGTCTCACCTGAGATGCAGAGAGGATCACATAGACCATAAGGTCTTGTGTCGGGGATGGATGATCAAACATAACTAACAATAATGTAAATGGCATCCATGCAACTCATATATGATATTCTAATAAGGACTAAGAATTAAAATTATACATGCACATGTGCTACTCATACATAACAAACACATGATAGAACATAACTGCCATATCTTTATTACTGCATGTATTCCATCATATTACAGATATACATTGTGTTCAGTAACTGAGTTGAACATCCATAAGACTTCATCTCATTACTATATAAGCATTGGGAATACAACAATGTGCACCTTTTGTTGAGCTTTAAGATTCAGACAAATAAAATACACATGTGACTTCTCCATACATTACAAGATTACAATAGGCTAACTCAGAGCTATCGAACTGATGTATTCAGAAAACAACCAACCTCTTTTCTATGCTGAGAGCTCTCTTTATATATATTTTTTTACGGGGGAGTGTTGTCCTTTACTATTCTATTCCATTCGCTTGTCTGATCTAACGACCTCACACACTTTTGGTATCTTCTAGGGCTCTACATAGGTTCTCTACATCAGGGGTAATTTGAACTGCCTGACCAACTCGTATTTTGGCCACTCCATGTCTTCATATGTTGTTGGAAGCAATCATTCCAGAAGATATCCCAGTGATTCCTTTCTTGCTTTAAACAAGAATATTCTTGGTTTCCGGTGGGTATCTTCTTGGTTTCCAGTGCAACCTGACAAAACTTGGACCGACGTGCTTAACTGAGAAAACTTGGACCAGCATGCCCTTGACAGCCTTTAGACTTGGTGTACTGCTAACAAAACTCGGTCCAATGCGTGCATTGTGCAATTATTTCACGCATATCCTTAGGCGCTCACAAAACTTTTGGATGAGCACACACAAATTTCGTTTGTGCACGCACACAAAATTAGACCCAAAACTTTGGGTGCCAACAATTGACACTCTAGTATAGCCCAACAAAGGAAAGGATACGATGTGGAAGATGGAAGTAGGTTAGGGAGGAAGGGTGATTTGGTGTAGTTGAGAGTATTGTTGGGCATCAATAATGTAAACTTAATGCTAGAATTATTTCCCTTTTGTGTATTAAATGCTTAATTCAGTCATGGTGATCTAGGTGTAATGTTTAATTCATTTGAATTGTTGTGACTAATGGATTATTTTTATTCTATTAGTATAAATAACTGATTAATTCATTATGTGATTTATTATGCTATCGAATTGATTGTGAGAATACATGAATTGTGCATTAGATGTGATGGTTGTTATAATTAATACACCCACGAGCTATGTATGCACTAACTACTCATACATACCTTGCGTGTGTACACTAGTATTATTACGATGCATACTAATTAATACAATATTATTGCTTGTCGTGGGTGTGTAATGTTTTAGTATAATTAAAATTAATATTATTGTTTATCATGGACGTGTAATGTTTTAGTGTAGTCCAAATTAAATATTTAATGCTATTTATGAAATTATTTGATTTATTTAAGATTTAGTATATTATTTTGGCATTGGAAAATCTACTTTCATTGGAATGCAATTTGGATTTAGTGTGATTTGAATTTCAAGGCATATCTAATTTATTTCCTTATTAATGAGTAGATTCAATGTTAGAGGGGGAATTGGGGGGTAGGTGGGGAAGGAAACGACATAGGTAGTGGATCTCTCGAGGTCATAAAGGGGGTTGAAGAAGTGAAAGGGGGAATATTTTGATTTTGGGGAAAATATACTTGGAGGCATGAAAAATCAACTATGAAGCCTATGAGGGACATTGTTTGTGGAATTGAGAGTGGAAGATTGACATACTGTCATTGTGTTATTCTGGGAATTTGGGCATGGAGGGCTAGGAAACACCCTAAGGTTTTCCTAGAGCTAGGGAATCAATGACATTGTTCCTAGATGGCGGGGAGGAAAAATTCTTGTTTTGGGTTGTTGACGAGGTAAGGAGGCATCTAAGCTCATCTACATCAAAAGTATTAAGCAAATAGAGTTATATGTATTGTACTTATCCTAATCGCTAATTGGTTGTTGCTAAATTTTTAATTTATGAGGTTGTGAACTGAAATTTTAATGTAAATTGAACCCTGGTACGATCCTACCATGAAATTGAAATTATTTATACTTTGCACAGTAAAGATAAGCAACATAGAAAAAAATTGATTCAATAGAGATCTAAAACATAGTATGAATTTTGGCAAGGAAAAATATTTTTACAATAAATGTCCATTCATATATTACATAAATTACTACAAAGTTATCTGAAGCCCCAGTGAAGGGCCTTGGAATGTAATTTCTCAAAGATGTGCAATTCTCCTCTTTGGTCTTAGAGTACCGATTTTCTATCTTGGTCAAGGAAAACTAGTGCAACTAATGCACCATATAGTAATATATATTTTTCAAACTTATTAACATAGGGGAAATTTATAGGACTACATTTTAAAAGTAGGAAATACGAGGGTTGTTTCATTTCTACATTTCACATGAGATGGGAGTAATATTAGGAAGAGGAAGAATAAGAGGAAGACGATATGGTTTCATTGTTTCATTTCTCCCCCTTTGGATTTTATCCTCTTTGTTTTGAGGGTTTTTAATGTTTTCCTATGGCATATTTTATGTTACATGACTAGGAAATTATGCATTACTATTTTTTTTCCACATAGCATGGCTTAATCACCAATGGTTTTTATGTTTTTCTATTATTTTTAATTTTCTTACTAATTTTCTTCATTTTTTGATCTAGTTTTTTTATGGTTTTTATCGTGGTTTTGGTAGTTTTAGGGTTTTACATCTAGTTTGCAAGTTAATGGTGAATTTTTTAGGGTTTTATATTAGAAAACAATGATAATATGGGGAGAATTTGACCAAGCAAGCATTGCATTTTTCTGCAACATGGGTGTAGGCTTAATGGGGCTTTTTACTCGTATTTGCAAGTTCACACGATGTTGTTGGATTGTGATGTGGTTTTCTCTATTGATCTTAGTGCACTAGTACTCCACTTTTTCCTTAAAGCACCGATGCTCTACTTTGGCCTAAAATATTCATAAAATTTAATCAATCAATATCAAACAACTATAAAATTTAGTAAATACACAATAAATTTGTACGATGATTAAAAATATTCACTTATTATATATATTATGATAGATTAATAATTTATTAATTATTTGACATCTTTGATCATTTTGTGAACCAATGCTTAATACATATTTTTGCTTAATGCATATTTTGGAGCATTTGTACCTTATTTTATACTCTATGAGATGAGTGGCACTCCACCTTGATCTCAGAGCACCACTACTCCACTTTAGCCTCAAAACATTGCTGCTGCACTTTTTACCTTATAACATCAATACTCCAAGACCAAAATGGAGAATCAATGCTTCATATTTATTTTAAAATGTTATATCAATAGGTGGCTTAGTTATGACAATACTCCCATATCATTGATGCTCCATATTTTCCCTGGCACACTGGAAAAAACCTTCGTCCACTAGAAAAAATCTCTACAAAGACCTCTATTGAGATTGTTTTGTATATATTTAATTTTCATTTTTCAATTTTTTTTCTTTTTTCTGGCATTTTCTATAGGTTTGATGAAATATTCCTTAATTAGATTAAGTACTATTTCAATGACTCTATTTTGCTAATAAATGAAATTATTTTTATTTTATTTGTGTTTTTATTAAAACCCCATTTTTGTAGGCTTCAAGCATAGAAGAAACCCCAAATATATTTACCTCTTAACCATTCAAAATTCTTATCTTAGTTATTATTAATGACTGTGGAAACCACAAATTAGCTTATATTTGGATATCAAGAAATTTGGATTTCATTTCAATTTTCAAGTTCTCCAGAATCCATATTTTCTTGGTTGTAACTACATTTTAAGGAAGGTTTGCACTTAACCAAATCAACATCCAGGATCTATATTTGCCTATGCGATCAACCACTATGAATTTTTGACTTTATTTGGCATATTCTATGCATCCGGATCTAGGTTTTGTAATCTCTTCATATTACATTTTTTTTAGATTCTAGATTTGGGTCTACACTTAATTTTAATTTCGGATATCCAAAATCTAGACATCAAAACTTTTATATATTATGCATTTCTCTAAATCTCATATTCAAATCCTTTACAAATTCCAATTAGGGTTTGCCACTTGTCTACCTAGAACTACTTCTCTCCTCGGACCACAAACCTTACATGTCATTTTAGGGTGACATGGTGTATGATTTATCTACCTGGAACTGCTTCTCTCCTCGGACCACAAACCTTACATGACATTTTACCACAAACCTTACATGTCATTTTAGGGTGACATGGTGTATGATTTAGCATCATATGTGTTAAATATCTCCTCGGACCACAAACCTTACATGTCATTTTAGGGTGACATGGTGTATAATTTATCTACTTGGAACCGATTCTCTCCTCAGACCACATGTGTTAAATATCTCCTTAGACCACAAACCTTACATGTCATTTTAGGGTGACATGGTGTATGATTTATCTACCTGCTTCTCTCCTTGGACCACAAACCTTACATGTCATTTTAGGGTGACATGGTGTATGATTTAGCATCATATGTGTTAAATAGACATGTCATCCAACATCCAAATTTTCGTTTTATCATGGTTTCTAACTCACACATCTAAATCCCAGATTCTGGATTTGCTTACTTGGTAGCAACAAAAAGATTACCATGTGCTATAGGCTCCATAACTCCCATAGCTTCAAACACAAATCCTATTTGGAGGCTTCAACATTATAAACATGTAATGGTACATTTTTGTAATGAATGTGGGATAAATAAAAGGAAAACTTGTAAATCAGATGTTTATAAATCCCATTCAAAGGGAAATCAATGGTTATAAGCTGTCTTTCTCATCAAAAAAAATTGACCATGATTGTTTTGATTCAACACATCATTATTATCTCATCCATATTTTGGTTTTTGTAATTATATTTACATAACATTTATCCTAGATATCTGGATATCCAAACATCCATAATTTCAATTCTTCATTCATTTCTTCAAAATTCTGAATTCTGGATGGAAGGCCTTTCTGAATTCTGGATGGAAGGCCTTTTCTTCAAAATTCTGAATTCTGAATTATGTTAATTTGACATGGAATCCTATGTGGCATCCTACATAGTATCCTACGTGGCATCCAAACAACCATGTTTTATTTTGGACACTCAGAAGTTGGACCTATAATCGCCCACTCTACAATTGATGCCACATCATCTGCTTACTAGTACCTAACTAACATGTTAACTTGATGTGGCATTCAATATGGTATCCTAGGTATCATCCGACCTGGCATCCAGGTCCGGGTTTTTATTTTACTTTGCATTATCCGCCCATCTAGATACTGGATTTCTAGATTAATCGTACCCTCCATTATTCAAATATCTTTTTATTTAATGATTTTCACTTCAAATTTGATTTCTCGACCAACTGAATTAAACTCACAACATGAGAAATTAATGACACTTAGTGAAATAAGTTGAGCTTCGCCTGCTACACTTAGTTTTTCAGAAACCTTTGTTTTTTTTTCCTGCTAAAATCTTTGAAGAAGAAGTAATAATTCCTGCGGGTGCATTCAAAATTATTCTTACAGTAAAACGATATCAAAGTATGAAATAACTATGGTAAGAAATGGTAATTTTTTTCTTCGATACAATTAATTAAACAAGTACTCCTTTCACATTTTCTTTTGAATTATTTTCTCTACTTGATTATTCTCATGAATGATATATTTTCGTGGTTTTATGTAGATAAATTGGCTAAAAAAAGGAGAGGACAATAGGGAAAAGTTGAGGATGAAGAGGAAAAGAACCCTAATGTAACCTTCTTCTCCGACACAAGCCATAACACATGATGCAAAGGATATTTGGATTGGGGACAAATTTACAGAGTTTTTAGATATAATGATTTTTTTTTAAAGATGATGAAGTAGAAAGAGAATCTTATGAAATTGTAAAAAAAATCTGACCTTCACCATATAGCTACAAGGTTAACAATTTTTCAATATTATGAAATGGCACGGTGGATATTTTCTCATATTGACCTAAAAAAATCCACAGTGGTAAGTGAATCTCACCAAATTGTAGCATCATTTAGACCCCATGATTTAGCCACTATGTACAAGTTAAGACCAAAGTTAAGACCACCTGAAATCAATTTAAACAAACAATTTTTAGAAGTCTTCAAAGCTTAATACCTAGATATGGTTGACTTAATAAAATATTGGTGGACCTCGGGGAATTCTAGACAAATTCAAATATACTTTATCCAATTGAACATTTTAAACAACCCTATGGACTAGTAGCAAAAATGTTGTGTAGGTTATATGGTGAGAAGGATTCCCAACTCTTTAAGTTATAAGGGGTTCCTCTTATTCATCAGATTG
>JASDQU010294897.1:3329-13988 GCA_032191745.1 Picea mariana | reverse complement strand
GAGCTGAGTTTTTATTAACTTTATGGTCAACTATGTTTTTATTAGTAGTTTTATGCTTAACTATAATTTTTTTTTTAACTGAAACAAATAATTTTAATTGAAGATGTGGTCGGCTGGGCCAAGGACAAATCAACCGTCATTACAAGGGAACAACTTCTCGCTTAATCTAATTACATCATTTCATTCTTACATAGATATGAGAAGTGGAGTATCTAAAGCTACGGGATAGGGATCCATAAGGGGTTTCATCATTTTTCTTGAGCACTCCTGAAGGCATTTGACAGCCCATATTCGCCTTTGCATCCACTTCCTTGTTCGATCCACAGAGGATGTGCAAAAAGCGAGGGGAGGAGAAGTCTTGCAACACTTGACAAAGTCTTTGTAAGGCTTTGTTGATTATTAGATTTTTGAATTGATCATTTGTGTTTAAAGTCTTAATCAGGATTTCAAAATCTCCAAAGATTTGTATTTCTTTAATTCCATTTTCACGCGCTATCTGACAAGCTTTTAGCAATGCGAGAATTTCAGCCTGATTATTTGTTCTCTGACCAAGACCCCAACTGAAACTGTCGTTTCGGGTTCCATTCAAGGAGTAAATCACTCCACCCGCTTCTGCTTTCCCTGGATTTCCCTTGGAGGCTCCATCGAAAAAKATTGAGGCTATGCTTTGCCTCCTCCACCAATMTTGAAAAATTGCATCTTTGTCTCRCAARYGCCAACTTGAAGTTTTTGAAGGGTGAGCAATGGTTTGAGTTATGTCTAAGAAGGTGAAGGTYCCRGTCCATTTCTTTTCTTCGAGGAGAAGAGTAATTTCTTTCGTGGYGAACTGATTTGCCATTGTTTCGAGAAGAAGATCTTTGGCTCTCGCTACCACCATTGAGGGGGAAGGGGACATGTTGTTGAAGATCTGATCGTTTCTAGCCAGCCATAGTTTCCAGCAAATTTATTTGGGGATGGCTTGCCAAATTATTCTCCAGGTTGGATTGCTTTGAATCTCTTGAGGGTAGCGCTCCTTCCATGAGGAAAATAATTCAACCACTGAGATCTGTCTCAGGGCTGTGGCATTGAGGCCTTGAAGGGAGATTTTCCATACTTCTTGTGCGAAAGGACAATCTATAAATAAATGATCCATCATTTCAAGTTCTTGGCAACACATGGGGTATCTATGAGCTCCTATGAAGCCTCTTTTTGCCAGATTTTCACCTGTTAATATTTTCCTGTGCATTAAAACCCAACTAAAGAAATTTACTTTAGGGAGTCCTAGGGGGTCCCATACCTGCTTCCAGAGGGTTGTTGTCTCTTTCGAAGCTTGTGGGGGTTGCAGAGCGTTATAACCTTGAGCTACTGAGTAGAAACCAAATTTTCCCCATCCCCATTTATCCCTTGAGAGGAGACGTAGAGGTGCGCAGTCCATCAATGTAGCAAGGAGGAGGGATTTTTGCAAATGCATTTGGCTTGGGAGGTCCGGTAGCTCCTAGCTTTTCCATCTTCCTGAATCATCCCACGCAGAGATGTCTACAATTTTTTTGACGCCACACTGAGATAGCCACGCTCAAATTTCTTTGAGGTTGTCTGACTCTGTGAGGGGGGCGTTGCCCATAATGTTGTCGTGCCACAACATTGTTTTTTTTTTCGTTCCCTGGGATTCAAAATAAATGCTTTTGAAATGGTTATAGACCATGCCTACAAAGATTCCAGATCGAGGTTCCTTTGGGGGTGTTCGCTGCCTGGAAGTTTCTCATAAAGGCGTCATTGAGATGTTTTTTTTTAAGAGATTTCTTACTGCATGTCTATGTTTTGCATATAGATTATAGATGATTTTGCCTCCCAGTGCTAAGTTTGCAAGCTCGGGATCTCTTACCTATAGGCCACCTTCAGCATAGGGGAGTTTGACAGTTTCCCAATTGACCAAGTGGTATTTCTTTTGGTTGCCTTTACCTCCACGCCAGAGGAAGTCTCTAATCATCTTTGTGATTTGGATTGTGATCGTCTTTGGGGATAGGATAAAGGAAGCCTATTAGATTGGCAGGGAGGACATAACTGATTTTATGAGGGTGAGTTTTCCAGCATTGGTGAGCCACTGTCCTCCCCAAGCTGAGATTTTAGCTTTGAATTTACTTATAATTTCTTCCCATAGGGAAGCTTTGTTGGAGCCCAGGGTTAAGGGGAGTCCTATATACTTTATTTTTTCCCAAGAAGCATTGCCCAGGAACCTGAGGTGGAGGGCTATTCCACCCATACATTGCACTTTTCCTTTTATTGATGAGCGCTCCGGAGATGTTGCAGAAGCTTTGAAGAATTTCGTTGAAGTTTTTTGCAATTTTTACTGAGGCTCCACCCAACATGATTGAGTCATCTGCAAAGAGGGCGTGATTGATTGGGTCAATTCCCTTCATCTGCCTAATGGCTGGGACTGAGCCGGTCCTCTTTTCAGCAGTCAACTTCCTGCTTCGAGTATCAGCCATCAAGATGTACAGGAAGGGGGAGAGAGGGAAGCCTTGCCTTAATCCCCTAAAGGCCTGAAAATAGTTTGTCGGTCTGCCATTTACTAGAGGGGCTATCCAAGGATTTTCAGTGCATGCTTTTATCAAGTTAACAAGGTCAGAGCAAAACCCAAAAGAAAGGAGAACTTTGTAAAGGAAGGAGAGGTTTACCCTGTCGAAAGCATTTTCCATGTCGAGCTTTATCAACATCCCTTTTTCCTTTTTTTGGTGACTGGAGAGCATGGATTCTTGGACCTGTATTACATTGTCGAGAATATGTCTCCCTTTGACAAATCCACCTTACATGGGGGAAATGAGATTCTCTAGCAGGGGCTTGATTCTATTTGCAAAAATCTTGGACATAATTTTATAAGAAGCATTGCAAAGCGAGATAGGCCTGAATCTTTCGAAGGAGCTTAGATTAACTTCTTTGGGGATTAAAGCAAGGAAGGTGGAGTTAGTGTTGCCTCCTGTTATCACTCCAAGAGTCACTCCCAGACTGCAAATGAGAGTAATCTTGGTAACATACAAATGTAAATGGATTAAAATGGTTTGAATAGGTGGATCAACAAGAGAAGAATAAAAGGAGGGCATCATATTGCTACAAATACATTCCGTTGGTGATCCGTAGGATCTTTTAATGACTATGGTTGAGTTTTAATTTTGCATGCGTTAATTAACCATTTGAGAAAACTTAGTGAAAAAATGAGGAAAGAAGAGTAATTATGACAGCCATATACACATATGCAGATCTGAAATGAAATAATAGACAGCAAACCATAACACGCAGATTGATAACGTAGTTCAGCACAACTTTGCCTATGTCTCCGGGCCTTTGTCTCTATGGGGGAGGCTTCTTTATTTCTGTTCAAAAGCTCAAAAGTACATCGCAGTAGTGCCAATTGGATACAAGACTGATCTAGTCATGTTCTTCCAGATCTCAAGAACCCTGTAGAGAAAACGGCACGCAAAACGGACGTCTGGAGCTCCTAGAAATGGCCCAACAACGTCTGATCCTCAAAAGCTTCCCTRCATAAAAATGGCTTTGGCTTGGCTTCCCTTCAACATAACTCTRCTCTTTTMTGTCCTTGACTGTCCTCCATGGCCTCAAATAGGCCTGGTTTATATAGATTTGAAGTTGGTTATTCATCTTCAACTTCCTCCCAAAATTTGGGCTCCAAAAATGCCCAATATCTCCCAAAAATGGAGAAAATCCAATAATAACAAGCATATAATSTTTGTAAAATAAAAAACTATACAAAAAAAACCCATTTTTGTATGAAATTGGGCGCAGCCCCCACTAGGCGCGTGCTCCTGGTCATATCATGCCTCCATGTGGCCACGCGCCCATGCGCTGGCCCCCTCTCCGGCGCTAGCTCCTGGTCATGGTGTGTTGGCATAGGCCCACGAGCCAATAGTTGTAACCCCCATGCCCTTTGTGTAGGGATAGACCCCTGGTCCTGTGGCAGTGGTTACGGGCTAGCGTTGAAACCCAAGGGCTGAGCCCTATCCATACACCCACGCTGGTAAGCCCCCTCCGTCCACTCTTATGGTCGTATGTGTTAACATTTGTGAACCGTGGGCTGGGGCTAAGCCCCGACCCTACCCCCCGTCCGAAGATTACATTAACCAAACATAAATAAAATGTTTGATATATAACAGTTAAGACCCAAGCGATGACGGGCTGGCTAGCCCGACCCTGCCAGTCCATATGCTAGGAGGAATAGGTCGGGGGTTGGACTCCCATGCCCGCCATGTAATTTTACACAAACCGGAGAGCCAACCACAGGGTGCCACGTGGCAGCCCACGACTGGGCCACATGACACCTCAACAACCAACCACAAACTGCCACGCGTCAGTTGTTGAATTGTCCACGTGCCTGCCACCTGTCAAACTATACGTCTACCATGTCACTGCTCTGTCAGGCCTGCCGTGTCAGTTGCTGACGTCATCCCGTGCCACGTGTCACCCTTACAGTGGTGACACGTGTCACCCCTGGATTGGTCCAACTGTCTGCCCATACGCCAAATCAGCTTGACACATGTCACCTCCTAGAGCTGCCACATGTCACCTTTCGGGGTTGCCACGTCATCTATATGGCCTGTATAGTCATCATGCCACGTGGAACTGTACGGACTGTACAGTCATCCCCCTTTTTTTTGCCTATTTGGCTTTTCAGACAGAACGCGATATCTTGCTCATACGGAGCCTGTTTGATGAAGTAAATATACCGCCAGAATTAGGAAGATGAGACAGACGCAATGGCATAGGTTTCGTCGGATTCCGAGCACTTTCATTTTTGAGCATTTTTCAAGCCCTGTCAAGCTTCTGGATCCGATTATGGATCAATTGGGCATGGAGTCATAACATCCTACAGATCAAAGGCAATCAAGCTACCTACCAGACAAAAGGCTTATGCAAAGATGGATAGAAGAATAGAAGGTAAACAAAGAGAAGCATATCCACATAACAAATATCCTTTTTGTAATATAGATTAAAGAGTGCTTGAACAATAATCTGTGATTAACAAACAATTACCACAAATCATTTGCAACTCATGAATTCATTAACCAAAGGCAACTTTTGATCTTCAAAATCTATAAATATTACTCAATAAAGATGATAATATAACAAAGAACACAAAGTCTGATAAGCAACTCTCATGAATCTCTAATGGCAGAAATGCTAATTACAACAGGCCCTCAGGCTTACAATTGAGCAAATAAATTGTTCCTCTATCTCTCTCCTCTCTTGGATCATGAATCCAACCCTCCTACCCTCTTGTACAATGAATATATAGGCATATATGTCCTTTCCAGCTCACCCATTCGAACCAACCTCTTTCCCAAAATAGAAACAACTACAAACAGAAAATGACACGTCTTAACTAATTTCATGTTTTTCATGAGGCGGAATTCTAAAAACTAGGCTTCCAAACGCCACTTGTAATTCTCAAACCATAATAGCTGTGTAAAATCTGAGAACTGTTTTTGTATATGAACTCGTTATGAAGAAAAACCTCTCTCATTTTCTTTAAATTCATCTCCAGCTAGCCGCAACAGGTGTCACAAAAACATGTCTCAAACAGGAAATCACGAAAACTGAAAACATAGGGCTCAAAGATTCTTTAGAATCTCCCAATCCGTGACACCTGTGTGAAAAATGAAAGAGGTTAATGTTCATAGGCCTTTTCTTGACATTAACCTCCTTCAGATTTTGAAAATTCATCTTAGTTCACCCGAAAATACTTCTGGAAGTCAACTGGTCAAAAATGACAGTTCAACAGTCTTAAAACAAAGTTTTAGCAGCACATTTTGTAGCACCACTTCTATGTCAAATAACTCTCTAACCATAGCACATTTTGAAAAACTGAGAGACATTTTTGTTATTTGGTATGTGATCAACAAAATCCTTCTCCAGTTTTCAAAAATTCCTTCCCATTTGTTCATAGTACAAGTTTTAAGTTTATTGCTCAAAACTGGCTGTCAAAAATTCAATAGCGAATTTAGGTAGTGCCATCCTGGTGTGTCTCTGTGTAGAATTCAATTTCTGCTAGAATTTCGGTAGAGAATTTAGGTAGCGACATCCTGTATAATTCGCAGCACCTTCACTTGAATATGTGCAACCTCAAGCATTAGCAGCGCCATTTTGAATAACTCTGCAAATTCGGTAGTGCACCTCCTTTGTTTTAGGAAAGTCTCCATTCGCATAATCTTGCTCTTTAATGTGTGCATAGAGCTGGTCTTTGGTATATGCATTAGATTTGGTAGATAGGATAGGTTTGACTTAGGACACTTGATCACACACTACCTTTGGCAAAAGCGATTAATGGGAAATTGTCAAGGCTCGATGATGAATTGGGAGGCTATGACCGTAGGCAAAAGACCAAAGGAATTTGGCAAATCTAACACAAAAATTTATGAAGGCGCTTAAAACTTTGATGGTGCATTTTTTAGTGTTAACATTGGCTCCAACTGGGATGGAGGCCTCCCTGTGAGGCTTCCAAGAACTTTAGCAGTTCCAGTTGCCTTATCTTATTGGGATATGGAGTCATTTGGCTTGTGCAACCACTCCTATGAAAACCTATAGCCTGCTCTTCTTATTCAACAAACCAACAACTAAAAGAATCTACTTGCTTATAGAGCAAGCTTATTCTCCTACTCCTACCCTAACCAGATCTGCAATTTGGTTAAGTAAAGGATGACTTCCATAACAACCATCCAAGCAACTTTAATACTGAAATAATCTCATCTTTCTCGTTGATCAATAGATGATGTTTGAAATATAACAACAGTGATAAGAACTTATTCAAGAAACCATACTCACCCRGAAACATTTGCGAGTTAAGGAAATYTGAAAATTTCAAGTTCTCTKAAATGTATGATTCCATGAAGGYTGCCACTGGGTCTTTGAAACCGAGCTCATAAACATGTTGATCCAAGGAAAACACCYRCTCAACCATGACAACCTTTTTGTTGGAAGACTGATGAATTTCTGGTTCTCTTGAGAGCAACTTGTGATCATCAAAAATGGCAACCTGCCTCTCTTCAGAATAGTGCTCAGATGATGATAGAGCAATGTTTAAATGACAAGGATTATGATCATCTAGAAACATGTAGTTGCCTATAAAATCAACGATTACCATAGGCTCAGCCTTATTTGCAAATTGATTGTAAAATTTAGACTCATACCTGTCATCAGAATACTTTGCAAATGTTGAAGAATTCATATTTAAATATGAAATGGACTCACATGCTTGATGTTGTTCCAAAACTGGTTCACATTCTTTACCTTCCTACTCAATTTCTGAAACATACTAACATCTTGTTTGCTCATGTGCATGCAAATTTTCAAAGTCATCCTGCTCTTGGATCCTCCTGGAAGCACAGATTCTCTCCTCCACTCCTTGAGCATATTCAAACAAGCTCCTTAAGGATGAAGACTTCCTTTCTAACAGGAGGAGGGCAAGTTCTGAATGCAAACCCATAACATAGTGTATAAAGGCAGCAGTCTCTATGGGTCGGATCTCCAAAAGCATATCATGAGAAATGCCATAAAATCTTCTATTAAAAACAGACAAAGCTTCATCCTGCTCTCTCTTCAAAGAACAAAAATCAGTAAGGTATGAATCTAATGATTTGTTCTCACCCCAATACTTCAAAAAAGCATTAAAGAAGTCGACCCAAGAGCCAATAGAATCAACTCTCATACCCTTAAACCATACAACAACATCTCTGATTAAAGATTTAGAGAACAATCTCATGATCACATTTTCATGGACAATCTCGAACTGATCAATAAAATCCTCAAAGGATTCCAAGTGCCTCTCAGTTGAAATTTTATTCTCTCCAGAAAATCGGGGAAGATATTCAAAGCAGTCAAGAGGGTAAGGATGAAGGAGATAGAGCAGCCTTAAAGGCTTGAACATCTTCATCCTGATTTTAATTTGAAAGGCAGTGGGCTGATCCTAAAGGTTAATAGGTTGATGACAAGGTTCATCACTAATGCCCAAAGGTGTTGAAGTCTGAGTAGGTTTAAAATCAATCTTAATTTCCTCAAGGTTACAAGAATGCTCTAATTCAGGAGGAATTGGATTGCAGAACTCATCTTTAGGAACGGGCTATGATGAGGATATAGGATCAACATCAACAACATAAGGCTGCAAGATTTCCTCTTCTAAGGTTGGATATATGAAGGTAGGTTGATGACCATAGGAATAAACAAAACATAAAATAATCCTCTTGACATGTGAAGGGAAAAGCATGAAAGAGCTGATAAAGAACAACAAAAATTCATGTAGAAGACTAATGAGCTGATACCTGGATTTAGATTCAGCCCCTTCATCTTTCTATCAACCGGATCCTTCCCAGTGGAGTCTTTGATTGTGGAGTCTCCAGGTAGATGATTACAGTCAATTTTATGTATCCCTCTCTTGTCTACCATCATGAGTTGGATCTATGTCATTCTTCCCAGGGAGCTCTTCAGTCTGCTCAAATTCATCCCCGACAATGGGGCCAATTATGTTATCACTCCAAGAGTCACTCCCAAACTTCAAATGAGAGTAATCTTGGTAACATAGAAATGTAAATGGATTAAAATGGTTTGAATAGGTGGATCAACAAGAGAAGAGTAAAAGGAGAGCATCAAATTGCTGCAAATACATTCCATTGGGCATGGAGTCATAACATCCTACAGATAAAAGGAAATCAAGCTTCCTACCAGAAAAAAGGCTTATGAAAAGATGGATAGAAGAATAGAAGGTAAACAAAGAGAAGAATATTCACATAACAGAGATCCTTTATGTAATATAGATTAAAGAGTGCTTGAACAATAATATGTGATTAACAAGCAATTACCACAAATCCTTTGCAACTCATGAATTCATTAACCAAAGACATCTTTTTGTCTTCAAAATCTGTAAATATTACTCAATAAAGATGATAATATAAAATGATAACAAAGAACACAAAGTTTGATAAGCAACTCTCATGAATCTCTAATGGAAGAAATGCTAATTACAATGGGCCCTCGGGCTTACAATTGAGAAAATAAATTGTTCCTCTAGCTCTCTTTTCTCTTGGATCATGAATCCAACTCTCCTACCCTCTTGTACAATGAATATATAAGCATATAGGTCCTTTCCAACTCACCTATTCTAACTCTAACCCCTTTCCCAAAATATAAACAACTACAAACATAAAATGACATGTTTTAACTAATTTCCTGCTTTTCAGGAGGCGAAATTATGAAAACTAGGCTTCCAAACGCCACTTGTAATTCTCAAACCATAACAGATGTGTAAAATATGAGAACAGTTTTTGTATATAAACTCTTTATGAAGAAAAACATCTTTCATTTTCTTTAAATTCATCTCTAGCTGGCCGCAACAGGTGTCACAAAAACATGTCTCAAACAAGAAATTACGAAAACTGAAAACATAGGGCTCAAAGATTCTTTTGAATCTCCCAATCCGTGACACCTGTATGAAAAATGAAAGAGGTTAATGTTCATGGGACCGTGATTAAAAATAACCTCCTTCATATTTTGAAAATTCATCTTATTTCACCTGAAAATCCTTCTGGAAGTCAACTGGTAAAAAATGTCAGTTCAACAGTCTTAAAACAAAGTTTTAGCAACACATTCTGTAACACCACTTATATGTCAAATAACTCTCTGACCATAGCACATTTTGAAAAATTGAGAGAGGTTTTTGTTATTTGGTATGTGATGAACAAAAACCTCCTCCATTTTTCAAAAATTCCTTCCCATTTGTTCATAGTACAAGTTTTAAGTTTATCGCTCAAAACTGGTTGTCAAAAATTCGGTAGCGAATTTAGGTAGCGCCATCTTGTTGTGTCTCTGTGTAGAATTCAGTTTCTGCCAAAATTTCGGTAGCGAATTTAGGTAGCGCCATCCTGTATAATTTGCAGCACCTTCACTTGAATATGTCCAGAGTGGGTAGCAACCTTGGGCATTAGCAGCGCCATTTTGAAATAACTCTGCAAATTCGGTAGCACACCTCCTCTATTTTAGGAAAGTCTCCATTCGCATAATCTTGCTCTTTAATGTGTGCATGGAGCTAGGCTTTGCTATATGCATTAGATTTGGTAGATATTATAGGTTTGACTTAGGACACTTGTGCACACACCACCTTTGGCCAAAGCGATTAATGGGAAATTGTCAAGGCTCGATGATGAATTGGGAGGCTATGACCGTAGGCAAAGGACCAAAGGAATTTGGCAAATCTAACACAAAAATTTAGGAAGGCGCTTAAAAATTTGATGGTGCATTTTTTAGTGTTAACACCTCCTACTTTAGCTCTTTGGTGAAATTCTTTAATCATCCTCAACAAATTTGTCTTTATTATGTCCCAACAAGCTCTCTAAAAATGTATTGTGAATCCGTTAGGTCCCGAGGCTTTGTCAAGCTTCATGGACCAAGTGACATTGTAGATTTCTTCTTCAGAAAAAGGTTTCATGAGGACTGAATTGTCATTCCTACTTACAAGAGAGGGGATGTGTGAGAGGAATTATGTGGTAACCTCATCACAACCAAAGCCTTCTTCCTTGTAAAGTCTCTTGAAGTGAGTTTCTACTGCGACCTTGAGTTGATCAAACCCTTTGTGGATCAATCCATTTGAGGAGGCAATTTCATAAATGTGGTTTCAAGAGAGAC
>JASDQU010294895.1:2520-14205 GCA_032191745.1 Picea mariana | reverse complement strand
CTCAAGCCGCGCCATGGCGAGGTCTGCCTCGCTTCCGGGCCATGAAGAAGGAGCAGGGCAAGTGCAGGTGAAGGCCAATTGACCAGGGGCAGAGCGTATGCAATTGCAAGTTAAGGTGCGAAGCACAGGCGAGCGTGCTCTGTCTCGTGGCGGTCAGAAAGAGATGCAGCGAAAATGCTGGACCGCACCAGACCAACCGGGCTGTAAGCAAAATGCAAAGTCGCACCAGAGCGTCACGATGAATACTAGACACGATGAGAATTGGGCTGCACCCGAGCATCCAGGCAGAACTCGGAGCCGAGGTGAGTGCAGTCCCGCCCTGTCCGGGCAAACTGAAATCCAAATGATCTAGAGCCGAGGCCATCCTCCTTCCTTTAACTCTTGCCATCCCGGGTACACTGCAATTGTAAATGCTCGCTCACGAGAAGGGTCTCTCCGTCCTGCCACTGCAACTATATCCGTCCTCCATGGTTAATACAGGCGCGTGGGTGGCTGCAAATGGCATTTATGCCTAGGCCGAGTGGAAATCCACCTGTAGCCCCTGAGCGACGTGTCACCCCATCCGGGGTACTAAATTTTAATAATTAAAAAAAACAATGTTACAAAATTAAGCAACTCATCAAAGTAGAATTTTAATTCCCCTTTTCTTACATAATTAAAATTGAACAGTTAAATTTTATAAATAAATATTAAGAAAAAAAATATAAAACATACTTAAATTATTATTAAGAATCTTAAATATCTAAAAGTTTTTATAAAACTACTAAAAACAAGAATTTCTCTTTTCAATTATTTAGAATTTAATTTTAGCATAAATATTTTTATTTTTTATTTTTTATTTTTATGTTTTTAATTTTATTTATTTTGTGGATTTCTTTTTTACTTGTATGTTTTTCATTATTGATTATATGATTTTAAATACAAATTCTATCTTAAATGTATTCACATCTCAAAATTCTTATTTACAAATATAATATTTTTTTATTAATATGTAAACATTTTTATAAATTAATTAAGAAATTGTTAATTAGATTTGGATGTTGGATTAAATTTAACAAATTTAACATGATATATCTATAATTAATTATGTATTATTAACTAATTTAACTATAACTTAATAGACATTATAAATGGCTATAATTTAATAAACATGCTAGATCAAATTTAACTAATTTTACATGTTGCATCCATAACTAATTAATGCATTAACTTTTAGTCTTTAATAAAACTTTATAAACATCAATTACATCAACTTAAATTAAAAATAGATTAATATAGTAGTGAATGCATTTTTTAATTAATGTAAATTAAAATAAGTTAATGTGATAGTAAATGGATTTTTTAATAATTAATGTTTAAAAATAAAAATAAAAAATATAATTTTTTTATCACTAAAAAATGATAATTAGAAATAAAAGTGTTACAAAATTAAAGCTAAATTATAATTGGCTATAATTTAATAGACATGTTGGATCAAATTTAACTAATTTAACATGCTGCATCTATAACTAATTATGTATTATTAACTAATTTAACAACTGTAATCATTAAGACTTTTTTTATGCATTAACTTTTATTCTTTAATAAAACTCTAAGCACCTCAACTATATTAACTTAAATTAAAAAAATAGCTTAATGTGATAGTAAATAGATATTTTAATCAATGTAAATTAAAAATAGGTTAATATGGTAGTAAATAGATTTTTTAATTAATGTAAATTAAAAATAGGTTAATGTGATAATAAATGTATTAACCTTTATTCTTTAATCAAACTTTAGGCACTTCAACTCGATTAATCTAAATTAAAAATAAATTAATATGTTAGTAAATGGATTTTTTAATTAATTTAAATTAAAATAGGTTAATGTGATAGTGAATGGATTTTTTAATAATTAATGTTTAAAATTTAAAAAATATAATTTTTTTATCACTAAAATTTTGATAATTAGAAATAAGAGTTACAAAATTAAACAATTCATTAACTTAAAATTTTAAGTGCTAGTTTCTTACATAATTCTTTTTTTACATAATTAAAATTTAACACTTTTTTTTTTCAATTATTTAGAATTTAATTTTAGTATAAATGTTTTAAGGTATTTTTATGCTTATAATTTTATTTATTTTATCAATTTCTTCTTTTACTTTTATGTTTTTCATCATTAATTATATTTTTTTAAATATAAATTCTATTTTAAATGTATTAACATCTCAAAATTCTTATTTATAAATTTAATATTTTCTTATTAATATGTAATTTTTTTTATAAATTAATTAAAAAATTGTCAATTGGATTTAGTTCTGGTTGTTATCCTTCCTGCAAAGCTTTCCACTGAGAGCTTAGGTGCAAGCTCTTCCACCATCCACACTGAAATTGAGTCTAATTCATTGGAACATCGTGTGAATGCCCCTGTATTTTCTCATCTCCTCTCCCTTACCTGTATTGATCTCTAGATGAAAATCCCTCTCCATCTATCCTAGATCTCCTTGAGAAAAAGTATTTCTTTTCTCTCTATGTCAAGTTACCCTCCTTCCCTTTTTTTTATAATCTTGAGTTATGACCTAAACCCTAATCTCCAAAGTGATTTGGAGTTGAGATTAAATCTCACCTCACTTGATATCAATGGCTAATATTTAATTCACTAATGTTAATAACTTTAGCGTTTCATTAAATAAAATCAACTAAATAATAAAAACATTTTACTTTAATTAATTTCTTTGAGTAATTTCTTTAATTTCTTTAACATGTTTTCCATTGCATATTCTTCCTTAAAGATAGAGATGCTTGGTATTTTTAGGACTACGGACTATGGAGTTACCAAGACAATGGAAGCAATATGTTGGGTAGTGATAGAGCCATGCTATACTTTCTCATTGAGTTGTGAAACATTATAGCTACTTGTGTGAGTGGAATATTGTAGATGGTTTGTGGATACCTCATAAATACTACCATATGGGCACTAGAGAGGGGCATAGGGACCCATAACATCAATAAAATGTGAATCTAAAGTATTAGAACAATTCATTGAGTTGGAAGTGACTAGATATCACTCACACACATGTGTGTGGTAAACCCTGGAGAACCTTGTATTATGGGTTTCATTGCAATGGTGAGAAAACCCCCTTACTTTAGATAGGTTGTGAGATAAACAATAGATAATTGTTGGTTGTGGGAAAAACACTAGTAATTTTTTTTAAATCTAAAAAAATAGTCATAGAATTATATTACATACATAAAAGGTTATTGATGTCTCTAGTGGAGGCCTCCAACATGGGAAATCAGATCCTCCCCCAGATTAGCAAAAGAACAATAGTTCATTTTTTTTTTCTTCAGTATTTTCCACCTATTTTATGTTAAACAAATATAAATGACTGTAGGAATTAACAAAATGTAAGTACACATATAAACTAGATAACTGGAAAACTTGTATAATATCAAACAATGGGGGGCATAGCCTTGTCATCCGTTGTCTTGGTTGCTTCTCCCCACTCCTTCTATGTTCTTCCTGAAGTATGGGGATCTTCATCCACGTCACAAATAGGGTTGAATTGTGTTCCCTTAGAGTGAGGGGAACCCATTGAATGGTCCATGGCAATTTTTTCCTCAATGACTTGTGAAGCTACAATTTTGATTATGAACATTGTTATGCAAATTGCCTCAAACTTTCCATCAAGTAATTCAAATTTAAGAAGGATATTTTGTTGGTGCATGTTTCTTTCCTCCAAGACTCGAGCTATGAGGGATTTTAGCAACTAGTAAGTTTCAATGATGCTGAATAATTTTGTGTCCTGAGTTCGAGAGTGAACTAGATCTTGCACCCATCCCTCCACTTCTACTTCAATCTGTTCATTGGATGGATTCTTTATTTTTTCCTTTATATTGTTTTCCAGTTCCTCCAATTCCACTTTGGTAGGTTCAAGAAATATTGAGTGAAAAAATATCTTCATTTCCAAGGATTCACTCTCCGCTCGAGTAATGCATCTCAATTCCTCGAAAAGTATCATGCCTAGGTATTTGGTCTTATCTTTCCCCTCTTTGAAAGTGTTTCTTTTTGGTATTATGGAAACATTCATGTATAACATAGGGTTGAGAAAATATCGGGGTCTTGAGAAGAGATTCGTTCCTAAGATATCACCAGAAATTTCAAGAACAATGATATATGAATATCCCCCTGTAACTAAAATTCTCTCAAATTCCCCTTTCTTTGAAGGATGCAACATAGAGTGAGTCCATCAAAAATATATATAGTCATTATCCCCACCACTCCAACCTAAAGCCAAATTCTAAAAAACAACCACAATGATCAATAGAGAATGTGAGGATTACCTGCTAGACAATTGAAGTAAATCATTTGTTTTCATGGATTATCCATAGACGATTGAGCCTCCCACTTCATTTCCAACGGAACCAACAACATTGGAGTTCCCCTCCTATCATTCATATACACTTCCACCTTAGAACCATCCCTCTTTTCCCTTCGTATTGTCTCGTTATCCTTCATGTTCCTATTTTGTATACTACCCTTGGTACACTTCCATAGCAAAGAATTCACCCACGATCTAATTTACCATATGATCTAATCCCTTCCGCACATCATTTCACGTGGTGGATGGTTAGGGTTTGTACTCAACCCAGAATATCCTTCCCTTCCTACTTCACGCAAGAACTGTAATATCCCTAGGCCGAACCCAATTGTAAATGTAAATGAAAATGTACTTAAGTTGGTGAGTTGTTTGATATCATTTTGTATGCACCTTTCATGGCATAGTGAGCGCATGTATTTCGTAGTAAAATGATGAAGTGTGCACATTCTTGGATACCGTGCACAACAACTTAAGTGCGTGCAATTTTGAAGCAAGGGAGCCTTTATGTATATGTGGTGTCTTATAGGTTGGTGAGCCATTTTTGTGATGATTATGCCAGCGAGCCTAGATGTTAAAGGCTAATGAGCCTATTTTTGTATATGTCTCATCATTAATATAAAATACATCGCTGCGCGTAGACCGACCAAGATAAAAGAGTATGGGGGACTAAACTCCATTAGTTAGGGAATGGGGGGGATAAAAGTTAAGGAAAAGGAGCAAAGATAGGGAGCTTAAGCCAAAAAGGAATATTATATTAATATTTCTTAAATCATAAAGTATGTATAGTTATTTTATCCTAAGTTCCAAAGTTGGGGACAAGTGGGCCAAAGTAGCTCCCAACATGACAAGTGTCAAGTTGGGGACATGCATACATATTGTTTGGACTTAGTTCATTTCGGGGGGGATTCTTTCCATCAGACAATCATCCATTCAACCATACCATGATCTTTCACTCATGCAGTGGGCTATCTTCTGTACCTTCATGTCACTATACTTGAACCTGTATCCATATCCATACTTGTCTGTGTAGCTGTTTAGATTGGGAGTTGGACTGAAGAAGTGGGTTGTCAGGCCAGTGGGATATTGAAGAGGTGGGTTGTCAGTCCCGTGAGCAATTCCTCTCTGGGTGAGAGAATTGTTGGGGAATTGATTTTCTGAAGGTGCTAAAATGCAGCTACAGGGCTTTGAGACTTCCTGTCTGGCCTGTTGCTGAAGCTCAAAAAGGAAGTGGGGTAGCCGAAGGACTGTTGAGCAGAGAAGGGGCACACTTCCTGGGGTGGGACATGCATGTGGGGAATGAGGGACTGCAGGCTTTTAGTTTGAGTTGGCACCTGTGATGGAGTCTTTCATGTTGTCTATGAACCATTAACCTAGCTAGGAATCCCTTTAACTGGGTGGAGTTTAGTCCCAACTCGAGGGTGACCCACTGTTGAGAGTGATGAGCAGTGTGGTCTAAGGTTGGGAAATTCGTGGAAGGTCTTCATGCAATTGGTGATATTCTTACCAAGATAAGTGTCAATTGCGTGATAAAATTACATGTTGCATTGTTATTTACGTGTTTATTTTTATGGGTTCATCCTGTGTGTGGTTATAATTATCTTTATATTTATGGGTATTTCTTGTATATGCTGCATCTATATGTTTACTGTTATTTCAGTATGAATCCATGCATTTACGAAATGTATTTGTCTGTTTACGTTTTATAGATAATGTTCCGCAAGAGTTGTGTGTGTATATATCTTAATTGCATGCATTTCGAAAACTTTATGTGGCATAGCTCAGTTGGGTGATGGGTATGTTACAGTATGTTCCACAGAGAGAAATAAAGAGTTCTCTCGTGTAGCATGCCTCGGCGTGGGTGGTCAGGGATGTTACAAGAACACATTCCATTGATGCACCCTTACTACCCCTTGTATAATATGATGGGATGGCAGATAGACGACACATAGATAATGTTTTTCCCCATCCTTTAGAACCCCATCTGGAGGCGTGAGAATAGAGTATTATAACATTAAACAAATAACAAAAAAATAAACATGCAATTAGATTACAAATTTAATCATAAGAACTTCATTTAAAATAGAAAAATTAGAGGGAAACAACAATACTCATATATTAGCCCAATGGAAAAACTTGAAATGTGTGATATCACTTGATAAGAGTGAGTGGGTGCAAATGGGATTCAACACTCTCCTTGGGATGGGTTTTTTTCCTTCTAGAAATCTCTCTCTAACTATTGTAAATGAAAAATATTAATTCCTTGATGAAATAACACACACAAGCATGAGTGAAATGAATGGTAGATATGAGAGAGTGAAATGATTGGTATCTAAGCTCATTCCTCTAAAAAACTATTGTAATTCTTATTCTTTCAAATGCTACTCCATGGCTTTCATTTATAGGAAAAATTGAAGCACGCAAATAATGAACTAGTTAGAATGTGAATACTTCTCATTCAAATGGGATCCCAAATTCTTGATAGAGACCCTTGGTAGGCCAAAGTACTCAAGATTAATAAGATGAAAGCTCAAATTTTCTTTGTACACCACCCTAGAGCTACTTGAACCAGGCCTATTGGACATTAATGTGCCATGGGGATACTATTTTTCCACTTTAGCAAGGTTTAATGGGTATTGAAGGATTTCATGTGTGACTCAAGCACTTAAGTGGAACATTGGCCATGCAACTCAATAAAAAGTCAATTTTAATGTTTGACTTTGCTTTGAGGGTATTTAAGTATGCATGAAGTAGCATGATTATGCTTCATTATTTTCAACTAATGATGCTTCTATAGATAATCATCTAAGTGTCACTTGTAAGCAAAATTTGGGTGATAATGAACCTATCAAAAAATGCCCTTGCATTATGCAGGATTATTAGTCTAGGTGTGTGAGGTTAATCATGTTCATCACTATCCTTTTCATATTGAGTTGAATAACATTTTTTTGGAGCCTCGATTCATGAACAAAAGGATGAGTGGGTGTAATCACATATATGGCCTAGATGATTTCCTTTATGTGATTATGAAAGTGTGCATGAGGAGCAACTAGGGATTTTTCTATACATGAAAGAAAGTACCAGTCAACAACTATAGTGTGCCCACCATTTCCTTTGTTTCTATGACTTGTTCATTGATTAAAGTCTTGGCATGGGTGTGTAGGGTTGAGGACCATGATGTGAGGGAGGGCTAGGAGAAGGTCACATGTAGCAGATCCATGGGATATAATAAAAGAAATATAAATATTTAGCACTACAAGATAGGATAACTTGCATTTGACCAAAAAAATTGGTTGTAAAACTTACCATAATAAGATTTGTTGTTGAATATATAATGTTAATAATGGAGAAAATTCTAGTGTAATAGATCCATGGGATTTCATAAAAGAAATCAAAACATTTAGCACTGCCAAATGGGATAACTTGCCTTTGACTAACAAATTTGGTTGTAAAACTCACCATAAAAAGACTTGTTGTTGAATATATAATGTTGCTAATGGAGAAAATCACATTCTAACTTGGGTATGGAGGCGAGAACCCTAAAAGGAACCCAAATTTGAAAACAAAAATACATAGGGTGGAGGAGCATGCCTCAAATAAACCTAATTTCTTAACAACATCCATTAAGAAAGCATCAATCAACCAAAGTGAAACCAAGGTGCAGGCCTCGTGAGAGGCATAGTTTGAGCATGAAGAATTGTAATGATATGATCTACCTAGGAGCAAGCCTTATTATGAATTTATGGTGGACGCGAGAACCACAAAAGGAATCCAAAGATAAAAGAAAAAACACTTAAAATGAAGCAGGCCTTACACAAACCCAATGTTTTAATAATAATTTATCTACTATGAAGCATGCTTTGCACTATAGAAAAATATAAATAATAGAGTTGTAATGTGCTAATAATGCATAAACAAAAATATTTAACTTGGAAACTTTTATGCTTTGATTCAATCATACCACAATCTAGAAGGTGGAAAGATATAACCAAAACAAATAAACATAGATAATTGCACAAAGTTTTTGCAATAAGCATAGATATGAATAAGAAAGATGCAGTGTGTGAGTAATGCATTAAGAAAAAAACATTTCTAATTCCATAACTTTTATTCTTTGATTTGATTAGTGCCACAATGTAAAAATGGCAAAATATCATAGATAAATAAAAATAAACAATTTCACAAAGGTTTTAATAGAAAAATATTCATAAAATGTTTATTAATCTAAACTTGTATAAATAATTATTTTAAAAATCATATCCGATAATATCAACTATTATAATACTAATTAATTTTTTAACTATTATAATATTAACTAATTTTATTAATTACTTAATTATAATAAATTCCTAACTATTATTTTTTTTTAAATTAATAAATATTACATATGTCTCATCTTAATCTTAACAAATTAATGAATTCCTAACTATTATTTTTTTTTAAATTAATAAATATTACATATGTCTCATCTTAATCTTAACAAATTAATGAATGATTTTTTTTAAATTAATAAATATTACAAATGTTTCGTTTTAATCTTAATAAATTAATAAATGCTCCACTAATCCATATTCTTTTACTCTTAACATTAAAACTCCACATGCATAATCTAAATAAAAAATCCACTAACCGAGTGGATGCCTTTCGTTTCTTGCTTTGATTGAAAATTTCTGATTTCTTTTTCCTGTGGAAACATGATCTGCGTTGGATGGATGGAGCTGCAATGTTGTAATTCCATGTATGCTCTTCCTTTGTGCTCCTCCTCTCCTCTCCATCTCAAATTTTAACTCATGTACCAAAGGTTAGGGCAATGGGTACAGTGATATTTTTTTAATACAGAGTGGAGAATCTATCATAACTCAGTGATGACAAGCAGTGAACATTGTCATGTTTGGTTGTTTTTAGTTATTGTAATTGAATCAAGCTATTTGGATAATGCAGGCTTATTACATGTCATCTGGAATAACTAGTTGGTGGTGGTGATGATTTATAACGAGACAAATTTTCATTCCTACCAAATGTCTTAAATCTTGATTCCATAATTATAATTAATAGTTGACAAGCAGTGCCCATTGTCATGCCTGGCTGTTCTTAGTTAATGAAGTTGAATCGAGCTACTTGGATAATGCAAACTGATTACATGTCACCTGGAATAATCAGTCTGATTGTTCTTAATTAATGAAACTGAATCTAGCTACTTGGATAATGCAGACTGATTACATGTCTCTTGGAATAACTAGTTGGTGATTTATAAGTGGACAAATTTTCACTCTTACCATGTAATTTTGGTTCCATAATCATAATCAAAAACTTTTTAAAATTATATTTCAAAATGGACAATAATATATTTATTTACAATTTTATTTCAAATGAAAAATTACATAAATCTAATTTATATTACTATTCAATCAACTTATTAAAAAAAAGGTAAATTAAAATTTATTCTATAAATCAAAATTAAAAAAAAAATATATTGATTAATAAAAAAAATTAAATTAAAAACATATTCTAGTTAAAAAAATATTTTGTACATTCATTTTTATAATATAAAACCCTTACTACATAGTTAATTAACTTCTCTTACCATTAAATCAACTTATTGAAAATTGGTAGGTTAAAATTTATTCTATAAACCAAAATTAAAATAAAAAAACTTTCTAATTAATTAAAAAATCTAAATTAAAAACATATTAAAAAATACTTTGTACATTCATTTTTATAATATAAAACCCTTACTATATAATTAATTTTTTATAATATAAAACCCTTACTTGATTTACACTAGTACATTACTTCTATGAATAACAATTTTCTTATACAATACATGCTAAATGAAAATTGTCATGCTATCATGTGCTAAATGAAAATAACCATGAAATAATAAGTTCTATTATTATATTTTTTTATATAATTTTTTTTTATTATATATTTTTTCTTTTATTAATTGACATCACAATTTTTACAACTTATTTACTTTAACATTTTAAATTCATTTTCCTTGGAGAGCTATGGCTTCTTCCAAATCTATAAACTATTTAATATTTAAAATAAAATAAAATAAAAACAAGAAAATTAAATCATATACTTAAAAAACAGAAAACTACATACTTAATTCTTAAACAATTTTATTCATACTTTAATTTTTTATTTAAAAAAATTATTTTATTCAAAAAATAAAAAGTAAAATATTTTGTATTTCTATTTAAATTATAAATTTCATTTCACAAACCTCTCACATATAAAACTCAACCATAAAATAACAATAAGAATCAACCATCCATAAAATATGGATAAAAAAAATATTATTAGAATATAGAACAATGAAGATAAAAACAACTTAATTATGTAATCTCTAACTAATTAGAAATTTTTGCTTTGTGCCATCTCTAACTAATTAGAAGTTTTTGTTTTGTGCCATCTCTAACTAATTAGAAGTTTTTGTTTTGTGCAGCACAAATTAAATTATTATTAAGAATCTTAAATATCTAAATTTTTTTATAAAACTACTCAGAAAGAATTCCTCTTTTTAATTATTTAGAATTAAATTTTAGTATAAATATTTTTATTTTTTATTTTCATGTTTTTAATTTTATTTATTTTGTGATTTTTTTTTTATTTGTATGTTTTTCATCATTGATTATATGTTTTAAAATACAAATTCTATTAAATGTATTCACATCTCAAATTTTTTATTTATAAATATTATATATTTTTTATTAATATGTAAATATTTTTATAAATTAATTAAGAAATTGTTAATTAGATTTAGTTTTGGTTGTTATCCATAGTGTAAGGCCTGCCACCATGATCTTATGTGTACACTCTTTTACCTCAAACTGAAATTGTTGGAACTCCTTATGAATGTCTCTATTTTCTCTTCTCCCTAACTTGATCTTTAGATGCAAATCCTTCTCCACCTATTTGAGATCTTTTTGAGAAAAAATATTTATTTGCTCTGTGTGTCAAGTTACCTCCTTCTTTACCCTAGCCTTTTTTTGACAATCTTAAGTTATGACTTAACCCTAATCTCCAAAGTGATTAGATATTGAAATTCTCACTAACTGATTATAATTTAATAGACATGCTTGATCAAATTTAACTAATTTAACATGATGCATCCATAACTAATTATGTATTATTAACTAATTTAACTATAATTTAATAGACATTATAACTTGCTATAATTTAATAGACATATTAGATCAAATTTAACTAATTTAACAAGTTGCATCCATAACTAATTAATGCATTAACCTTTAGTTTTTAATAAAACTTTATGCACATCAACTACATTAACTTAAATTAAAAATAAATTAATATAGTAG
>JASDQU010294894.1:0-13506 GCA_032191745.1 Picea mariana | reverse complement strand
CATGGGGAAGGATGATGGAAAAGACAATAAAGGGGAATTTTGGATAGGTTTTTGGGGACGAGTGTTGGGAAGAAGAGATTATTGTTTTGGCAGGGAGGAAAAACCATGGCAGGGAAGAAAAACCATTGAATTTGGGACATATTGCAACTATGACTATGTGAGCATTAGAATGTGATTTTGATTGGCATTCTTAGACATAATGGTGGGATTTGGTTTTGAGATTTTGGGCATGGAGGACTAGGAAATCCCCAAAGCTTTCTTAGAGATAGCGATCTCACAAGGATATTCCTAGATGTCTGGGTAGAAAAATACAATTTCAGACAATTGACATGGACAGGAGACAACTTAGCATCAAGAGACATAAACAACTAGAGTGAGAGGTATTTTAATGTTTTAGTTATCCCTAATTACCTCTAGTCAATTTTTTTTAATTATGTTGTATATTGAAATTGTGTGGTGAGGCTACTTTGAAATTCAAATTGAGATTGAAATAGTTTAAATTGCACCATAAGGAAATTGAATAGTAATTTACTTTTGTACAAATATAATTCAACAAAAATTATTGTCTTGAAAACATAAACTCCTTTCACATGTTCATAACAAATCATTTATTAATAGAAAATTCTCACTTAGAATTATAAAATTTATTTCAGTGTTTAACTCTGAAGCCCAGGAAATAACCTAGAAACAACCCTAAACCCTAAGAATAACCCGAGACTATGCAATAGGAAAGAAATCCCTTACACGTACTCCAACCACATGTCCACCTATTCAAGCCAACCACATGTATAACTATTCAAGCCACCTGTTTACTTATAAGAATCTTCACATGCAAAAGGGACAAAGAGCTTACAGGGTTAGATAACATCAATTCTTTAATATGAAAGACATGAAAATAAGAAAAACATACATAATTAAAAAAATTTATAACAATAACACACACATGTTTATATAAATAAACAATTCAAAAAACAAAACAAGTGTTGCATGGCAGCATAGTCCCTGCCAGGTTGGTATGGGAGTAAATGTGACCTAGTACATGCAGGTGGCTAGAAAGTTGAAATACATGTGGTTTGCGTGCTAAACATAGTATTCCCGAATTAGTTCTTCTTGAAAAAATATCAAAAATTATCAATGTTTGAATGGTTGTTGGACACAAAAAATTTAGCATTACCGAATTGGTTATTTTTAAAACTAGGACATAGAAAGTGATTAGAAATAAATAAATTATACATACGAAATATGTATTTGTATAAAGTAGATATTTAGTAAATAAATTATACATACGAACAATGTATTTGTATAAAGTAGATATTTAGTAAATGAATTATACATACGAAATATGCATTTGTATAAAGTAGATTTTTAGTTTTATAGATATGAAATCTGTAGCCCTCATTGCATATGTAGGCAGTTTTTGTATCGCGGGTTCTCGGGTTAGCGCGCTGAAAATTGGGTGTTTGATGTTCCATGGTCTACAAATAGCATCGACTATTCTGCGATATACAAAACGAGAGGCGTAGTTGTGGAGTATAGAAATTTACTAGAAATTAATAATGTCTGTTATATAATAGAATAGTAATAACATATGTTGCACCGAATTACTTTGCTTTAAAACTAAGGTTTTTTTTTGGAAAAAAAAAGATATAGCATTGCCGAATTAGTTTCCTTTGCACATGTTTGATAGAGCATGGACGAACTGCTCATTCCATAATTAGCAAGTCTTTGGATCGCAGGTTGTTTGGCTGGCAGTTTAAAAAATGGGCCTCTGTTGTTCTGTGTCTTACAAAAACCATCGACAGTTTCGCGATATAAAAATTGAGAAGCGGGCTTGCGAACTATAGAAACTTATTATAAAATAAATAATGGTTGTTACATATATCAGGAAATTACATCAACATTTAAACCATCAATGTCGTTGAAGACCCAAAAATTAGCATATAATAGGAGACAAGAAATGCAGCATATCCGAATTAGTTTTCTTTGGAACAAACAAGAAGGTTCCTAGAAACCCAAAGTTTAGTATACAATAAGGACATTTTCAAATCAGTTTTCTTTGAAATTTAACAAAAAATAATAATGTCTGTTACATGTTTATGGAAATTTAAATGCGTTTGTCATATAGACTGGGATTGGGGCTCCCGCATACCATAAAAAGAAATAAGTACAAGAATTAGGAACGTCGAAAGAAGTGTGTGATGGTAGAGAGGAAGACCTGAAAAGAAGAAATTGGAACTTATGAGTCTTTGGTTACAGTTTTCTATTTAAAGAGAACATAAGTGGATTGATAAAGAAAAGAAGATGACATCATAGACTTAAACTGGAATGATAAACAAAACAAGATGGCAGTATAGACTTACTATGAAGCCGATGCATTTTTGTTGCTGTCGTCGAGCAGTGGACTCCTGTTGATCGGTTGTTGCCCTTCCTGGACGAGGCTTTCCATTCTGAGTTGGAACCATTATTCGATGTAGCTTTTCATGGGGTCTGTGTTGATTTCATCCCGGATCTCTATGTCGTAAAGGTCGTTTTCTAATTTCCTTAGATCCATTGAAATACTATGCAGACTCTGTTCAATTTCTTCATTGTGTGAGGCATAGTCCAGTACCCAGCGCTCGTGCTCATCTAGATGATGTTCAAGTATGCCATAAAACTTTTCGAAAGACAACGCCTTTAAAATATCAACTTCTTCATGGAACGCTTCTTTGGTGACTGACAAGGATTTGAGAATTAAGTTTGGATCTTGAACCTCATTGGTAGTTCCAGTTAAGTCCATCTGGAGCAGGCTTGTGAATAAATTTTCCTTTTCTGATATGACTTGTTTACATGATTTGACAATGAGGTGTGGGTTCTCAATTTTTTTTGCCAACATGCTTTTACTTTTTTGGTGCACTTTAGGGAGGGGAGTTTCTCCTGTCTTCTTTTTAGTTCCGATGTGTTCAGGGTATAGTTGGCAAAAGGGTCCAGCACCTGATGACAGAAAAGATGTTCATTTTTTAAATTCGCCTCCAAATGTTCAAGAAAATCATTGGCCTTCTTTCCGAAGGAAACTAAATTTTACAATGTTTCCCAGGCTTCAGTAACTAGCTGCATTCTTTTGTAGATGTTTTTCTCTACAAGGGCTCTGGAGCATGCAAGGAGGGTAGAGGATACTTTCATCTTCGTTGCAGTGGTAGAAGGCACGATTTTTGCCAAAGGACTGGAAAATTCTGGTGTTGTAATGAAAGCATGTTCAAATTCATTGAGGCGGTGTTTCAGATTGGCATAATCCATCTCCATTCCTCCAATGGAATCGCGAAGAATGCCACCGGTTACTTGGTGAAATGAGCAAATTTTGGACGGGGTCATTTGGCTAAAGTCAATCTTTGTTCGAGATTTGCCTTTCCTGTTTGTTACATCTCTCTTTTCAATTACCATACTTTTAGATTGGCTGCCAAAAATAACACTCTGGATTATGAAGGATTCATCTATGTCAAAAAATTCGGTGTCAGATATGTCCACCGCGGATGACCCAAGTTTTTGCATCTACTCAGCTTCAATTTCAATTTGCAGTTTTCCACTGTCAATTTCGAGTTCCTCTGCGTGGCCTGCATTGTTTTTTCTCTTCTTCGTCAGTGGAACTTTGTGAGAAATATCAATATTTATGCAAGGAGGGTTCTTATCTCCTCCTCTGTTCGAAGATTTTTGGGTTTCTTTCTTACTGGGATGGATCGTCGAAGCAATGGTCCATGGTGTCGTTCTCTTGGGAGTGCTGGCAGGGGGTTGGGTACTCTTCTCATCGGATACTTTACCATGTTGTCTGTACAATTTAGTTGTGCTTTGCAATGTCTCTGCGTTGCAATGGGCAGAAGTAGGATTGTTGTCGACACTGTCCCTGTCTAATTGGGTCAGGTGTCTATGGATAAAAGAGGTGTTAAAGCCAACACCCAGTAAATGTTCTCCAAAAATGCCATTGGGGTCGAACCCTTTTATCCTTTTAGCATATGTTAGGTTCAATTTCTTGAAATGGGCAGAAAACTCGTCAATCTTGTTGATGTTTCTGCACACGAAGTCTCTGACTTTCCAGGGTAGAGGAATAAATTGTTTTTTTTTCTTGTCATGGAAAAAATGCAACCAGTGGTTGTATTGCCTTGCTATTTCTGCAACAAACATATTTCCCATGATGTGGCATGGAAGGAAGGCATGATTTTTCTTAGAGCCAAAGACCATGAGGAGACTGTGATTTTCCTTTTTCTCAAGTGTGCCCTTCTTGTTCAAAAACTTGCTTGTGTGGCCAGACATCCACGAAGCATCCTTGCCTAACAATAAATCTTTGAAAACTGAGACAAAGGCATTAAAAAATTCATAAAAATAATGGGAGGCCTTGTGTCTCCATAGGGTTTCATGATAGAATGTTACTAGGTCAAATCCACAGTTTATTTTATTGGAAAGAGAAAGTTTTGGAAATGGGCAACAATACACAATTGCGAAAATCAAGTAGGATGACATATAAAATTTATTTGATTCTTTGAATCCTGACAGCTGGGAACATAGTTCAATGGAGATTAGCTTTCCCCAATCGAAAATGTATTGTTCCTTAAATGTGAAATACAAAATATAAATAATTATATGAGAAATGCTTGCTATGGATGCCTGTCTCGTTATTCTTGTAAATAGCCAAGCAATTTTCCTGAATGGATTTCTAAAGGAACTTACCTGGAGCTTTGTGATATCTTCAGGAACTGTTGTCGGGTCTTCGAGGAAGTCAGCTAAGATGTCCAACCCATTATGATGTTTTTTTAGAAACTACTTGCAGTCTTTTCCTCTGAACTTTAATGTTGGTTTCGACAATTTCAACATCTCGCAAAAGAGCTGAGGCGGCAAAGAAATAGGAGAATGGCCACGCAGTGGAATAATTCTTTGGCCTGGAATATATTTTTCGGCGCACCAAGAGACCACCTCCTTACAGTCAAAAACCTCAGGGATGCAGCCTGCACGAGTGATTCCAGAGGTCCAAATCACTTTGTTTTGGGCGAAACGAGATGAATAGTAAAAGTATGCCCTGGACCACTGGAACCTTTGGTCCTCTTCTGTGAACTTATTTACTGTATCTCCACAAAAATGCTGTCGACCCGCTGCCATAGGTCTACAAAGACATTTATTTATTCTAGACGATGAATGAAATGAAAGGTTGGAAGGGCTAATATAACCCTGCACAAATTTTGGTCGAAAGCATGTGAATGGGAGATGTCCTCGAGACTTTTGTTGATTAATGACAATCTGGATGACTGTTGCATGATGCATTGTTAACATTAAACACTACTAATTTCATATATAGAAATGCGAACATGGTGGATATTGCAATGAGCGATTAAGCATTGCAGATTTCTTGAGTGGCCCAACACGACGACGTGTGTTGGAGATGAACAATCAGAATGAACAAAATAAGTTTCCACACATCTTGGTTTAATGCGTAATAATGGGATATCTCTTCGATTTTTTCGTCCATTAATGACAATGTTGACGGTTCCTACATGGTGACCTGTTAACATCAAAGGTTTCTAATTGCATAGCAAGAAAGTATGGAGGTCGCGGGGAGGGGAAAGAAACCGCTACAAAATAGGGTTGCAAGGTACAACTGTTGAAGGTGAGGGCGCCAGGGTCAAATTGTATGTCTTGGAACTTTTTGATTTCAATATGCGTAACCCGCCAATCGTGGCGATAAGATTAGCTAAGTATGGAGAGAAATAGCAGTTAGTCGGAGGAGTCGTGTGATTATATAGATGGAGATAAAGATATCTCAACCCACCAACGCTGGAACCCGTGTTTATAGAAAGGCAATTATACAAAGCAATAATACAAGGGAAGAAGAAAAGGGAAAAAGGACCAACGAGTCTGCGGTGGAAATGTAAATCAAGGAAATTTTGAGTGCACTATGCATATCAGGGAAGAATAAGCAACATACTTCGAATGCGCTAACCTTAAACACTGACTAAGAATTTGAGATTTCATGAATCTGTGAACAGGAGGATCCAAAATAGGGTCAGAGGTCTGGATGGTCAAATTGTATTATTCAGAACATTTGAATGCACAATCTGTAACACGGAAGAGGGGACTATGTCGGAACCCGGTACTCAATTTCTATGTTGCGAATGGCTGGATGTGAACTGTTTCGTATTGTTGTGTGAAACTATCCCTTGTAAGAGTCATTAGTAAGAGCATAGCAAATGTATATTAGGAAGCACATTTGTCAACCATTGTACAATGAAGCTTGCGAGTTTGAAGAGCATGCGATAGAATTGTAGATTGCCAACCCAACAACTACGGACATAAAATTTCCTAAGGTGTGATTATATACATGGAGATAATGAGAGCCATAATACAGGGAAAGAAGAAAAGGGAAAAAGGAGAAAGGAGTTGGCAGTGGAATTGTAGATCAGGGAAATTTTGAATACAAGATTTGAATCCGGTAGTCAATTTGTATAATGCGGAGGACTGGAGTAAATAATTTGAATGCATAATTTGTAGCACAGAAGAGCGAATGATGTCGGACCTGCACCTGTGTCCAATTGTCAGTACTAAAGGGTAATTTAGTATTGAAAATAATATTTTAGATTATGTTAAATACTTCATAGGGATTAGTATCCGTAAACAATGGCAATCTCCACCCCGCCAGCCTTGCATTCCGTGTGTGAATTTGTATATCACGGAACTTGAAGGACTATTTGGAGGACACAGAACAATAGAAGTGCAATGTCGAGTCAACTAGTCCGCATCTCCGCTTCTCAATTTGTATATCGCAGAATTTTGGGTTCTATTTGTAACACACGCAACAATGGAGGGCCAATTTTGAGCCCGCCTACCTAAGAACCCGTGATCAGAAATGTCGGTAGGTATAAAAAGGAACAACTATTGGTTCAATTCTCCATGCGAGGATATAGATGGAAATGAAATTGGTCCCAACGTGGCAACCGTGGACATAAAATTGGCCAAGTATCGAAAGCAACAACGGTCGGTCAGATTTGTCGTCTGATTGTATAGATGGAAATAAAGATATGCCAACCCGCCAACACTGGAGTTGCATATTTCGTGAACCCGCCAAAAGGAGGATCCAAAACAGGCTGAGAAGGTATCCACAGAGGAGGCAAGGCCCGGACCTTATAATTGTATTGCTTCGAACATTTGAATGCATAATCTATAAGATGGAAGAGCGGGCGATGTCCGGTATTCAATTTGTATATTGCGGAGACTGCAATTCCAACTGTTTCGTACCTCTGTGTCCAATTGTCACTAATAAGTGCTAATTTAGTATTCTAAATAAATTTTTAGATACTGTTAGATACTTGACAGGAATTGGCATCCATAAACTATGGCAATCTGCACTCCGCCATTTCTGCATTCCATGTCTCAATTTCTATATTGCGGAACTGGGAGTGTTGTTTGGAGGACACAGAACAATAGAAGTGCAATGTTGACTCAACCAGTCTGCAGATTCTCTTGTCAATTTGTATATCGCGGAATTCTGGGTGCTATTTGTAGGCTACGGAACAATGGAGCCCCATTGTTGAGCTTGCCTGCACGCTCGAGAACCCACGATCGAAAATATCGCTAGGTATGGAATGAGGAATTTGTGCGTGCTTTATAGAATATCATGTCCATATTTTATAGTCCCATAATACATGGGAAGAAAATAAGGGAAAAAGGATGGAGGTGTTGGCAGTGGAATTGTAGATAATATACGAGAACAAGAGAAGGGAAAAATAACTAAGTATCTCGTAGAAGAACATCAGGGCTCGCAAGCGGCGGGTATAAAATTGGATAAGTATGGAAAGCAACAACACTCAGTCGGATCTGTCGTGCGAGGATATAGATGAAGATGTTAAAGCATGAATTGTAGATGATGGAGGTATCTTTTGTACCACTTTGTCCACTTGTCACTAGTAAGAGCATTGTTGTGTATATCAGGAAGGATGTGAAGTTTTTAGGGATGGAAAGAAGCAACAGATACTTTGAACGAAGTCAATGTGTACGAGGAACCCACGATGAAATTGTAGATCATAGATCTTTTCAGTGCAAGATGTATATTGCGGAACGATAAGTAGCTGGGTTCGCAAGCGCCGGCCCCGTAGCGGCGGGCATAAAATTGGCCAAGTATGGAAAGGAACAAATCACTGACGTTGTTTCACTGCAACATGTATATGAAGAAACAAGGGACATAGGTGCTGGGTACCGTGAACCTGGGGCTTGGTGCCCAGATAACTGGGTAAGTATTGGCCAAGACAAAGTTATGATATCTATTTCAATATTTATCATACTAGCATCTATCAATGAACAAAGTTTTCATATTTATCTGAATAGTATTCATAGTAATATATATTAATGGATTGGTTGTTTCAAATGCAAATGATCTCCCAATCTGTAAGATTCTTCTCGGCTTGCAAATTTCGCTGAAACCTCAAAAATTTTGACTGCAACATGTACATAGCACAACAAGAAACATGAATTTGCATTATGGTTTCAATGACATAAACTCCTTATCATCTATTCATCTTGTATTCGTTGCAATGAGATTAGCAAACAACGACTCTCCATAAACATCAATATCTAAATTAAATTAAATGCAATCAAAATTTGGTGCGACTTTTAAGTAATTAAAGCATAAATTGCAGATTACAGAAGTTCTTAGGCTGGAATATGTATATGATGGAACAATGGACATAGTTGTTTAATACCACAAACCCAAACATAACTTCCTAAGCTTTGCCAAAGAGGAAGTGTTTTTGTATTTATTCCAATACTACTGATATTAGTGTATATGCACGAATATTATCAAATAGAAGAAGTTGCAATATATCCAACAAACTTCACAGGAACATTGCGTCAATAGTTCAGCTGCTTTGTCATTACTCATTATTAATTCTATTCATGGAACCCGAAGAATGGGAGCAGCACAAGTCCTCCAATTTCTTTCTTTAAATACAGGGCCGCCGCCACATAAGTATGGCATATCAAAAATTATTCTTACATGTAAAATGTAAACAAAGAATAGGCCATGTTTTATTTAGATTGAAGTATTGGGCAGCAGAAACAAAACCTTGTGTTTCATATTTAACCACACAGGTGAAGAAGGTAGAAAATACAATTAAAAAAAATACCAGAAATTGGAAAATACTGTTAAAAAATAAACCAAAATTATTCTATATTCAAATAAGGTGGGTTACAAAATACAGCCAAGGCTATTTTCCACAATGATTGCGATTTTTCCTGCCGTCGACCAATTTAAAATATGTACATTGATGAAGCTTCTTCACAGTTTTGTACTTAATCGGTGATGCCAAGTACATCTATCCCACTTTTTTGAATATCTTCTCTCTTCCATATATGGCCTTCTTGTAATGCATGTTTATTCAACATTCCATTCTTTGTCAAGTATTAATTTCCCTCTGCTGTCGAAAAGTTGGGGTTTAGGGTGCTTTGCTTGCAATGTTCCCGAACCTTGACATCCGAGACAACTTACAAATGCCATTCAGGCTGATTTCAAAGTGGAAGGAGTCGTTCTATGTCACAACAGCTAAAGAAACGGAAAATAATTCAAGTATGTAGTGACTGGTATTCTCCCTATATTCGATCATCTGTTTGGTTGAGAAGCCTGCCTGAGGATTTGTATGTGGAACTTCTTTTCTTTATTACAGTAAATTGGAAGGAACGTCCAACCCAGATGCAAAAAGCAACTTTGTTGAGGTACATAACTTCTTCAGGCAGTAGAGGTGTGGCAAGTGCATCAAATGATACAGAATGCACCAGAACAGGTCTGGCAAGTGTATCAAATGTTGTAGATGGCATCAAAATATATCTTTCTTCATAGCCATGGAGATATCGTGGCCCGCAGAAGGTCTTGCATGTTCAGAGGTGATGCCAAATATGTAGAGTCTGCAACTACATCCAGAAGAAACCGAACAAACTTTCACAAAGAACATAACTTTCTGTCAAGTCAGCTACCAAACCCACATGCAGGTCATCATACTATGAAATAGAAACTTTTGCAGTGATAATATGTCATTTTATCCACCCATACAGTTTCTTCTACCCACCTCCGAGGTAGACAAATACTTGTGTAATCTGTACAACTCGATACACTTGCCAAATCTGTGTTGTTGGAAGAAGCTATATACTTAAACGAAGAACTATTTTGCACCCGACCTCAAAATCCATTACAATTCCCAGCAATAAAACAAAGAAGTTCAACCAACAAATCTTCAGCCAACATTTTCAACGAACCAAAGCATTGAACACAGAGAGAACACCAACCAGAACATACTTGTTCTGTTTTTTTGCTCCTCTCTGGGTTTCTCTTTGTATAACAGAGTTTTTTTTTTACTCAAAGCTCAAGTCACATAAAACCAGGCTCTATTCTTGCATCTGCTCATCAATCGCATCTCTAAGTTTTCTTACATGTGCATGAACAGGAACATTAGAACGAAGGCACCCTAAAGCGCAATTCTTTGATCATAGAGAGAAATGGAAATAAGTATTTAAAAGCAAGGTTGGATGGTCTGCCATAGATTTTGTGTTGATTCATTTTAATGACATATATTCTCGATATTTTCACTTATTAATGCCAATCTTTTTGAATATGTATGCTCAATAGTGACTACCAGCACGTATTAAAATTCCCATATCCGAGCAGATTCTGAAATCTGATATCTAAGATATGCACAATATTAAAGAGGGACATGATGTCAACGCCTCTATGGGTGACACATTCATGAACTTTGTCGAATATTTTAAGAAAACTAAAACTACACAAGCAAAAAATAAAATAAAAAGTATTTCGCAAATTCAAAATGCAGGCAAAAAGAAATTACCAAATCCCATAATATTCGCCTGTCTATTCATTTTAATGGGAGATGTCCTCCAGTTATTAAAGCCCATCATTTCGAAATGCACAATATTAAAGAGGGACATGAAATCAAGGTCTCTGTCACTGACACGTTTGTGAACTATGTTGAAGCTTTGAACAAAACTAAAACTGCACAAGGAAAAAAAATAATAATAATAATTTTGCAAATTTAAAATGCAGGCAAAAACAAATTACCAGATCCCATAATATTTGGCTGTCTATTCATTTTAATTGAAGATTTCCTCAAGCTTTCCAGTTATTAAAGCCCATCTTTTCGAACCTGTCTGCTCGGTTCTAACTTTTCAAAGCATATTTAATGCGTATTGGGAAGCGCAGAAGGTAGCGGGGATGGAGCTCTATGTAACAGACGTTATGAATATTGTTTTGTTTTTGTTAACGAGCGTATGTAAAACATACGCAAAGAAAAGTAATTCAAGAATGATATTTGTTTTGCAGGAGCCCTTGAAATTCAAATAGTGCGCAAGCCCGAATTTCATTTTGTATATCGCGGAACTGTCCATGCTATTTGTAGGACACAGAACAATAGGGACCGAACCTAGAGCCCACCATCCCAAGAACCCGTGATCCAAAAAATGTTCACTATTTTTTTGTGTGTTTTTTGTCCACCAGAGTATGTAAAACGCATGTAAAGTAAACTATTTCGACAATGTTAACTTTTTTGGACATGATGGTCTTCAAATTCAAATAGTTCGTAAGTCCGATTGTTAATTTCTATATCGCCGAAGTCTCTGATTGTCAATTTTCAGCTGCCTACCCCGACAACATGCGATGCAAAAACTGATTAAGTATGGCACTAGTACATATTGTAAAAATTCTGACATTTTATTTGCGGCGTTATGGACAAAATTGTCCATATTTTCGCAAAATAGAGGAAATTAAAAAAAAAAAATCATATTGCCCGATAACGTTGGTCTTGCCACGTTGATGTCTCTCTTGCCATGTTGACGTCTCTCTTGCCACGTTAACGTCTCTCTTGCCACATTTTCCACCGAAACGTCTCTCTTGCCACGTTTGTGACATATACGTCATTCTTGCCACATTTGTGAAGATTGATTTGCCCGATAACGTCGGTCTTGCCACGTTGACGTCTCTCTTGCCACATTTTCGACAAGAACATCTCTCTTGTCACGTTAACATCTCTCTTGCCACGTTTTCCACAAGAACGTCTCTCTTGCCACGTTTGTGACATATACGTCGTTCTTGCCACATTGGTGAAGATTGATGTTGTAATTGAGACGTTTTGGAAACAAGGTTTTCCCCTCCAACGGTCACCTTAGACCTCCATACAACCTGATCATGGATGCCATTGATTTGGAAATTTTGTTTCTTTCCAACATCATTATATTCACTATAGATTGTTTAGAGGATTGTTTAGTCAATTTAGTGTTCCTAAATTGCTTCCATTAATTATCAATCAGGGCTTGTAACTTTGATGAAGTGTAGTGCACTATATGTGCCCAAGTGCCCTTTTTCTTACTTCGTTGTTTTGATGTTTTTCTTATTTTTTTGGGGGTTTTGTGTTTTTAATCATTAATGTCCTATCTTAGGCTAGAAAGTGAGAATAAATCTAATTAAAATGAAGAAAAGGAAATGTTGTAAAACTAGTTAACTTCCTATAAAGAGATTAGAGTTTTATGGACAAGTTCTAAGGTCTAGTTCTAATTAAAAAGATAAAACAAGTGTTTCAATTAGTGAATAAACCTAATCCATGGATTTATGACTCAATTGAGATTTAAAAATGAAAACAGGAAATGCAATTGATAACTCAAACATTGCATTAAATCTAATCATTTAGCCATTCTTGCAAATCATATTCAGATTCAATTTCAATCAGAATGTCCTTTAAAGAGATTATTAGTTGCAATAGAATGAGGATCTTCTAACTACAACTAATTAAGTGAATGATAGAAAGAATGAAAATGCTTAAACAATTATTGTTTCTATAAGTCACTAACCATTTTAATATAAGATTTGGAAATAGGAAAAATGGCTTTTACTTGGTTGAACACAACAATTGTTAATTATGAAAGCAATAAACTTGAGCATAAGTAGAAAGAAATACTAAACAAAGAAACTGAAATAAACCTAGCTAGAAAGCATAAAAAGCCTCCTTAGCACCAGGGGCCCTCTGCTACCAATTCAATGATTTTCTTAGCTCCTTGAAGATGTGATCAAAACAACATCAAAGAACCATTTTTCTTTATTAAAACAGAGTTTGGAAAACAGAGTATTCAATGCAAATCTGAACTGTACTGTACTTTTTATGAACTGTCTTTTTGGTCTTGTACAACCAATATTCAAAGGGAAATTACATAACTGATTATGAGATATACTTGCTACAGGTGGCTAATTCGAATTAGACTTGCAATAGGACTGTTGGACTCTTGCTAATTCGAATTTAGACTTGTAATAGGACTGCTGGACTCAAATCAAGAGTCCTACTACATTTGGATAACATAGTTTGACTCCACCTTTGACCATGAGTTTAGGCACGTTTTTCTGTTGATCTGGACTGAGTGAGTAGGATAGAATCCATGTAGGCATCATTCTAGAAACACCCATGTGGCCCAATCCTCCAACTGACACCTGGAACATATTCAACCACA
>JASDQU010294888.1:0-14283 GCA_032191745.1 Picea mariana | reverse complement strand
ATAAATTAAAAAAAAAAAAAAACAATTAATGTATAATACCCTTAAATATCTATAATAACTAGTTACTTACCATGGGACGGTATTCATTGCCCCCTTCAACATGCCCATTCTCCCTACAATGTTTTTCAACTATTTTTAAAGGTAGTCTTCTTCCATTAAAACCCATCCATTCACAACAAGGGAAATAACATTTCCCATCACCATGAATCACCATGTACCTCTTTAACATAACAAGCTCTCTTTTCTACTCTAGAGTTGAGATTGTAATTACCTATTACAACAAATCCATTGAAACATTATAAGTACAATATACAAATCTATTCAAATAATTTGATATATATTTAGATATTTGTAATGAAAATTATACAACATATTCATAAAAAATAAGGGACAAAGCATGAAACCTAAAAGCATGAAACATTAATAAGAGGAGGTGGATCTATTATCACCCAAAATCACACTATATAATATTATGTCCCTAATAAAATTTAGGGTAGATTTAGGGATACACAAGAGTACTGATGCCCAATATCAACAAAAAAAACACTGCTCTTCACTTCTAGTTGGTTCTTTTCCAACTCAAGGAGGACACCCTAAATGTAAACTTACTAAGGCAAGGATACTTATATATTAAAGAAATTCCATGAAATATAATAACAAAATTAGAGTGATTGTAGTTGAATCAATAATCTTTTTACTCTATCAAAAGTGGATAAAGCATACAATCTTTCTAAGGAGTAAAAATAAACCATAAAATTTGATTTAAGGAGTGAAAATAAACCATAAAATAGTTCAATAGCACCAAACTACTAAATCACACACAAAAAAATTAAGTATTGACCTTCAAAATCTTAGCTATGTAGAGTTTGATCAATTCAATGTTTCTCTTCTTGAAAGAGAATTGAAATCAAGATTTCATAAAAAACTAGAACACCATTGCATCAAAACACCCAAATAATTTTCGCAACTGTAGAAAATGATTGTCACAACTATAAAAAAAATTCTGTAACTGAGATATATATAAGATTGATTTGCCATAAATGATCGTTTGATTCTCACACGTGGCAAGTTGGTCGCTATAGCGACTAACTTGTGGTTGGTCACTCTACTGACTAACTTTCATCATTATAACGACCAACATGGAAGTTTGGTTGCTAGGGAGAGAAACAATAGGACCACGGAAAAAAAAAGGCATATTTAGTCCAAAAAAAAAAAAATATGACGAAATTTTGAATTGTCATAATATTTCGTGGTAATTTGCGCCCAATTTAGTAGAGTGCATGATAATAACATTTAAAAAGTAAACATTTAAGGGTTTATTTTATGATTTTGTGTACATTAATGATGAGTTCTTATTCATTGGCAAATATGTCTTTCTTTTATTCAAGGCATACATGTATTCCATGCTTTTCAAACAATTATTTTGACAACATTCACTTGCAATCAATTCACTTATGGAAATTGATTTACTGAGAAATTCTTTCCTAGACCGTGTATAACTAGAATGATTTGGATTGATATAAAAAGGCATAATATTGGACCTAGACACAATGTTTCTTTGCAATGTCTCCACTATTTCATCATCCTCACTAGAAGGATTTTCCTTATCCCCACAAGGAGTATTAAGCAAAACATTGTCAAGAGACTGAACTAGAGAATGTCGATCACCTTCATTTGTTGTAGTTGAATGTTTGAGAAAATCATCATCAACATAATCATTTGGAGGAAAATAATCATCAACATTGTGTCCACTATTGACATAATCATATTCATTTCTTTCAAAATCCCCACTTGAGTGAAACTGTCACCATATTGCTTAGTTCCTTGAAAACCTTCATCAATATCTTGAAAACCCTCACTTGGAGGAAAATCAACATTAATATTGTTGATTTTTAGTTTATCACTTGGAGGAAAATTAACATCAACATCGTCCCAACCCCCATGGCTAAGCCCCAGGCACAAAACTAATAAAATTTAAATAAAAAACCATAAAAAACTAAAAACAAATTAAAAATTATATCTAAATTTATTTTTTTGCTTTTTTTTTTCAAAAAATCTTAAGGATTTTATTAAGATTTTCTAAAAAAAGCCTCAAATGTTTTAAAATGTTGGGTATTGTTTTAGAAAAAAATAGAAAACATCTAAACAAATTAAAGGTTTTTTAATTTTTGCATAATGTTTTTTTATGTGATTTTAAGATAATCTTATACATAGTATGTTTTCGTAAATTGTAAGAATTTAACAAAAAAGTAACCTTTGAAATGCTAAATTCTCCTCAGATGTCGAGCTCGATGTGTCTTATTTTCTTGCTACATTATCCTCGGATGTCTTCTTGATGTTTTAGCTTGCTACAAATCCTAAAACAAATACTGCCCAAGATATAACACAATATAAAAAGATAAAACAAGATTGTGTATATATAACACAAATGATATAAATTATTGTTAGAATAACGAATGTGGGATAAATAAAAATTAGGTATATTGTCTACAGATATGCCTAAAATTATGTGGATCATCAATATGTTTAATGAATGTGGGATAAATAAATAAACATGATAAATATTGTATTTAACATGTAAATAACAATATAAAAGAGTAAAAAATGTTTTTAATTTTTAAGGGAAAATAAGCAAAAAAAAATTGTGGGGGGCGGGGGGGTGGAATTTGGAGGGAAATATTTGAGGGGGAAATTTTGGAGGGAATATTTTGGGGTGAAAGTTTGGGGAATATTTTTTTGGGGGGGGGATTTTGGAGGGAAATTATATATATATTTTGGGGGGGGGGATTTAGAGGGGAAAGATCAGTATGGATGTTATAATAATGTCATAGGGAGGGTGAAAATTTGTATCATTCTATGTTCTTAGAGAGAAGAGATGGCTTCATCAGATAAAAAATATTTTATTTCTGAGACATCAAAAAATTGTTTGCATAACTCTTTTGTTGGGAGTAGGAAATGCCATAGGAATGTTTGTAATGCAAATGAGGTGTCGTATTTTTCATCTAGTCATAATTTTGATCATGGTGCAAGAAATTTTGTTCAACATGTTCTTCATGAGAGTCCTAAATCAGAGGAATTTGAAGGCACCAATGATGAAGAGGAGGAATATGATGGTGATAAATCTAGTCAGTAGTTTAATAGTAATTAAAATAATCAAAATGTAGGTCAAAGTGGAGACTATGATCAACATTTAAATGATTGGGATGAAAATTTCCCTCTAAGTGAGGAGTTTCAATGCACCGATGAATATTTCCAAGGCACCAATGAAAATGATGGATAAATTCCCTCAAGTGGAAATTTTAAAAGCAGTGAAGATGACTATGAGACCGATGGACACTTTTCCCGAGTGGGGAATTTAAAGAAAACAATGTTGGTGATTATGAATTTCCTCTTTGTGAGGATTTTTAAGGTACCGATGAAGAGTTTCCTCCAAGTGAATATTTCCAAGGCATGAATGAGTATGAAGAAGAATTCCCCCCAAGTGGGGATTTTAAAAGTAATGATGACGATTATGGAAATGTTGTACATTCTTTCTCAAATGAGGAATTTAAAAGAAGCAGTGTTGGTGCTGATGATTTCCCTCAAAGTGAGGATTTTGAAGGTGTCGATGAGGATAATGAAGACTTTCCTCCATGTGATGATTTTGAAGCCATTAATGATGATTATTAATAATATATTTCAAGTGGTGATTTTCAAAGTAGCAAATATGATTACACCATTGGTGTTCAATCTTTCCCGAGTGCTAAATTAAAAAGCAACAATGTTGATGTTGATTTTCCTCAAGTGAGGATTTTCAAGATATTGATGAAGGTTTCCAAGGAATTAAGCAAGATGGTGAAAATTTTCACTCAAGTGGGGATTTTGAAAGCAATGAAGATGATTATGTCAATAGTGGACACAATGTTGATGATTATTTTCCTCCAAATGATTATGTTGATGATGATGTTCTCAAACATTCAACTGTAACAAATGAAGGTGATCGACATTCTCTAGTTCAGACTCTTGACAATGTTTTTCTTGATACTCCTTGTGGTGATAAGGAAAATAATTATAGTGAGGATGATGAAATAGTGGAGACATTGTAAAGAAACATTGTGTCTAGGACCAAGATTAGATCTTTTTATATCAATCCAAATCATTCTAGTTATACAAGGTCTAGGAAATAATTTCTCACTAAATCAATTTTCATAAGTGATTTGATTTCAAGTGAATGTTGTCAAAAGAATTGTTTGAAAAGCATGGACTAATTGTTTATTTTTAATTTACCACTCTTTCTCGAGTGGTAAATTAAAAAGAAACAATGTTGATGTTGATTTTCCTCAAGTGAGGATTTTCAAGATATTGATGAAGGTTTTCAAGGAACTAAACAAGATGGTGAAAATTTTCACTCAAGTGGGGATTTTGAAAGCAATGAAGATGATTTTGTCAATAGTGGACACAATGTTGATGATTATTTTCCTCCAAATGATTATGTTGATGATGATGTTCTCTAAGATTCAGCTGCAACAAATGAAGGTGATCGACATTCTCTAGTTCAGACTCTTGACAATGTTTTGCTTGATACTTCTTGTGGTGATAAGGAAAATCCTTATAGTGAGGATGATGAAATAGTGGAGACATTGCAAAGAAACATTGTGTCTAGGACCAAGATTAGACCTTTTTATATCAATCCAAATCATTCTAGTTATACAAGGTCTAGGAAATAATTTCTCACTAAATCAATTTCCATAAGTGATTTGATTTCAAGTGAATGTTGTCAAAAGAATTGCTTGAAAAGCATGGACTACATGTATTCCTTGAGTAAAAGGAATAAATGTGTCAATAAATAAGAGCATGAAAAATTCATATTTGATGGGGTGCATGATATCCACCAATAAAGGATATGATTATCACATTGGGAATATTTTACTTTGCAGAAAGGATTTCAAAACAATTCACTCAATTGGTAATATTCGTCTATCAAGAATCCAGACAAGGTTGGAAAAATATCCATCATTTTATTCAAATGTACATCATGGATGAGAGAGTGGGCCATTCCCAAACACTACATTGTCATGGATGCATGATTTCTTTTCCAAACATGGAGAGTGTACGCCAGATACAGACACAATACATATTTCAGATAATTTTTCAAGGAGGGAAATCTACAACTTGTACAAAGGATATGCTAAAGGTTTTGAAGGAAATGGTAATTTTATTACATATAAATATTTTAAAAGAATATGAAAGGAACAATTCAACAATGTCTCTATTCCTAAGAAGTCAAGAATGGGGATTTGTAGAATATGTGCTACTCTTAAATCAAGAAGAGATAAATATGAAGGGGTGGAAAGATATATGTATTTAATATTTTTTTTTTTTTTAAATTGAATAGTTATCAACTATGTAAACATATGATCAATATTTCCATTTTATGTCATGTGCAGATTCCATAATCAAAGCACTTCAAGAACATCAACATCAACAATCAAGTGAAAGACAAAAGTTGTACAAACATCGGAATAAGTCTTATGATGCTCCAAACAAATATTTACGTATGATAATTGATGGCATGGACCATAAGAAAACACTTCTACCACATTTTTTTCGTACACCCAAAAATATACAAGAAGAAAATTTCATTCAATTTCAATTGGTTGGTTTTATGGTTTTCAATGGAAAATGTGTCCAAGCATTTACTTCACAGCTCCAAATATTCATAATGATGAAAATATTACCATCACCATAATTCATCATGTGCTCACTCACTGGTCTGTAAATATTCCCCAAGTTCTCTATCTACAATTGGACAACACTAGTCGTGAAAATAAAAATCAAATTTTGTTTGGATATCCAAGCATGCTTGTTGAAATAAGAATCTTTCAAATGGTGAAAGTTGGTTTCCTTCTTGTTGGACACACTCATGATCATATTGATCAAATGTTCAGTCATTTTTCAGTAACATTGAAGACGAAAAATGTTGGAAATATACCATCATTGATTGAATGTATCAAGAAAGCATACATTCCTGAGCCAATTTTTCATATATTAGAAGAAACTATTGAGATGCAAAGATTTATTCAGGGATCAAATCATGAAGAAAAATGTATTGAGAATCTTAATGACATCAGCTTCCAACATCAATTTTGTTTCAAAAAAAATGATGGGAAAATACTTATATGGGGAAAGTAGTATTCAACTACTACAGAATGGGGGCCTTCATCAGGTTTATCATTTTTGAAGTTCCTTCCAGATCACCTAATTTTTGCATAAAATTTATTATTTTTACAACTAGTTGTTGAAATCGATAATGCATGAAGGCGTAATAGAGATGTAGATTATTCTAAATGCCTGGAAGAAATTAAAAAGTCAATTAAGGATACATATGAGTACTTTGATGTTGTTGATTCTGTTTGGTGGGAGTCTTTTTTCAATAGTCAAAGTGACATTATTTCAAGCTCAACAAATGAAGATACAATGTTGAGGACTCCATTTGATTGGCCACAAAATATGCCAAACAAATTTGAAGAAACAAACATTGTTCAAGTTCAAGAATATCAAGGTGCTATTGAGTTTACACAAGCAGAGGAAAGAGAAATGTATATTGGTTTGTGAAGGTCACGTGCACAAGGTGAAGCCATGGGATAACTTTACATGGGTTCAGTACAAGTTATTAAGGAGGGTAGCATGATTGCAATTTTAGCGACTGAAGATCCACATGGTTATCCATTTTGGATAGGAAAGGTTATAAAGATTGAGAAAGAAAATGATGATGTGACTGCAATTGAAGTTCATTGGTATGCAACAAGTACACACCCGTCTAATAGTGCGTACAAGCTAGAGATGGTGGTTTAGAAACATGTCAATAGAAAGAGAAAAAGAAAGAGTAAAAATACAACTCGTCATCGCACTGACCTCTTAAAATTAGATGATGTTGACATACTTGTTTATGACTTCAATTTGACAATGAGAGGAAATATTCTCTCCAAGACAACATAGATTATCAAGAGGTTGTTGCTGTAAGAAATAAATGCAAGATGGGACTCTATTGAATCTAGTCGTAGATATAAAAGGCATTTGACATCTAAAATGTTGGGCATGCATGTATACTCAGATGATGCATTCATCGACAATAGAGAAGAGTATGAATCATCTACATATTCATCAAAACATTCATCTAAAGACAATGTGGACTCTGATGGTATTTCAAAAACCATGAGTTAATCTGAATAAGTGTATGGAACATTTTATGAATTTTTGATCCATATGATATTTGTGTGGTAACTAAGAAAGAGCATTGAACTTACATATGATCTTACATGAAGTTATGAATCTTTTGTTATGTTTTATGAATGATATGTTTTTTATTATGGATAATATAATCAAATGTCTTAGCTCATATGTTTTGAATATGGTCAATATAACAATACTTTTAAGAAATAATTTATGTTTCATTCAATGTAACTTGTATTTACTTTTTTTGTTATTAAAACTAAAAAATTATTAAAAAGCGACAATGAATTTTTTAAGTATATTGTGATATTTTCATGGAATTATGTATTAACTTGTGCTTTGCGTGATAATAAATTTTAAAAGTAAACATGTAAGGGTTGATTTTATGATTTTGTTTACAGTAATGATGAGTTCCTTTACCACATTATAAAAATGCGTCATTTTCATACCCCAATTTTAGAATAGGTGCTACCGGTAGTAGTACTTTTCAATTTGATGGTTTATTTTGAGGTTTTAGTTTTAATGGTACCAAGTGATAAAAATATGATTTCAAATGATCTCAAAATTTATCGTTTTGAAAAGAAAAAAAAATTCAAAAACATCTTATTTGTTTTTAGGTGTTGATTTTAAGGTTTTTCTGAGCTACTGCCTAAGTTTTGAAGGCCATGTTTGAAAAATGTCGTAATTGTGACCTTGTTTCAAAAAATGGTGCTACCGGTAGCACCACCTTTTGATTTGGGGGTTTATTTTGATGTTTTTTATGCAAAAATATGGGTTTTGGGGGCTAGAGTTTTCATTTTGAGGTCACAGTTCTCATTAAAACCCTTTTTATTGTTCAACTTTATTGACATATGAGAAACATTTTATAGTAATCATGAAGGCATCACACATAACAAATAAATGTTTATTGATTTCCATTCACCAAGTTGAGTCTCTCTTAGGTCCTTTTGATAGGAGGACGTAGTATTGCATTCATTAATTAAACAAATTTGTAATAATTAAGGATTTGAAGCGCATACATGAGCGTAAGTACTGAAACCATGACCAAATGTACAACAAAATATCTATCATAGATTGCATGGATTATAAACTGCAAAATATTGGACACATATTTTACTTCCATGGAAATTTTAGAAGCAGTTAATCATTTGCCTTAGTGATTTTCCACCTAAGAATTCATACATCATTTAAGAATGCAGTTTATGAGATCACAAGTTTTCTTAATGTGTGGCTAGAATCAAATTTGCAGTGGATTTTACTTCGTTTCAATGACACTGTAATTTCATGTGAGATCCAGAGACTGGATGTATTGCCAAGCAACTCATATTTTAATAATCTATGAATTTATAATAAAGTGCAAGATTAAGTAATAATGTTTGAATTGCAATGTAATTAATTTATAATTTATGTATTGTTAAGATAATATCGTGTAGTTGAGATAATGGATAGTCAGTTATCTTGAACTATTTCAGCATCCTCAAATGAGCTATGTTTCTTTCTATGTCGTATTTGTCGATCTCACCCAACCAACCGATAGAAGGCATTTTTTATTCACACCAATATTATTCAAGCTATGCTTAGAGCATCCTTCTCTTTGATGAGTTAACATGTTTGGCTATGCATATATCAAGTGTTGGTGTGTGTATCCTTTCTGGACAGACAAGTATTGAATTGTTTTATATCTTGGTATGCGTAAAGTTGGTTTTTAGGAACACGAGAATGGTGGTTTAGGTGGTCAGAACTACAGGTCAAATGGTATTTTCAGGTTTCAACAGGCATGAATGTATAGTCTTCTTCTAGTGACCAAAGACCTTTTATTATCGTTTGTTTGGAGGAAATGGGGATCCCTTCTCCTTGCCTTGTGTCATTTTAGCGCCACATGCCAATTGAAATTGTATGTGATTTTGGTTGTGAGCAACACCAAGCTCTTCTAGGAATCATCTTATCTTGGATCTTTAAATATAAGAACAATAAGAGTGATTGAAAAAACTGCATATGGATAATCCTATCATTCGCCAATTCTCAATAATTTTCACATGCAAAAAACTAAGAATGTTGCATATGCCTACTATTGGAAATAGTAATTACAAGTCAGTGAGATCTTCATGTGTCATTCGATTTGTCAGTCAGTCATTTTGTGAGTAGTTTTTTCACTCAACTAAAATTGTCAGTCAGTCTGTCTGTCTGATAGACTGCAGGTGAAAAGTCACATGTTTACTCAAACTCATTCTAAGTCATTCGGAAAGCAGGGGAGTTATAAATGGAGATGATATTTATCTTTTTCGAGTTTAGTTAAGTAGTTGAAATCGTATTAATGGTCATCTTTTATGTTGATTCATTTTTACTTCTATAGTAATTATTAGTTGGAGTCCATATAAGTCTGAGTCCTTTACTTATTCGATCATGCAGGATATAGAGAGGTATATGCAGTTGATGCAAAGTCGAACTAGAGAGGTAGAGAGGAAGGCAAAGCAAAAACAACTTAGGAGGTGAAGAAGTCTTAGCACAAGCTCTGTGTCTCTAAAGTCAACATAAGTTATTTGAACCGAAGCTCATCTTTGATATTGTATTTTGTATTCGTGCACTGTGTCGAGGTTGTTAATATTTGTAACATCTCGCCTTTGCGCACACTATGTGGAATTATTCTTTGAGGGAACTTTTGTGCAAGTGATCTGGATCATTATACTATTGGTTGTTTGCTTATGATTATGAGACATTTTGGATTTGATATTATGTTATTTTTGTTGTATTTACATCAATAGGTGCTATTGACTGGGTTCTCCTAAGTGTGCAGGACTCTGGACGTTGAGGTTCTCCTAAGAGTGCACTATTAGGGTTTGAATGTGGTTGACATGACATATGTACATGCGATTAGATTTTATGATGTTGATTATTATTCCTGACATAATTCATTGATGGATGCAGGTTGACGATAGCTTGTCGACCAGTCTTACATTTGGATTAGAGGGATCATGCACTACAACCAGAGACATTGAGTGAGAGGTGTGGAAACATCCCTGCCACAACCTACTAGCACTCTCGCCATGGATCGAACTATATTTTAACGATTACCTAGATCGAGAGATCTACGATACCGTGAGGTCAGACTGTGACAATCGCTCATGAAGATTCTAATGGGTGCTCAATAATGCATGGTCCTTATTCCTTAGAGGTCCTTAGTCTCCCACAAGATCACCTGATGGAGTTGTAACGGCCCCTCCGTTACGTCAACAAATGAAGTACAATTTTTTTTGTGTGTTCCTTAAAGTTAGGGTAATGGAATAATCATGACACAGTTGTAACACCCCAAACAACACGATAGCATAAGAAGGCCTCAACCGCTACACGCCATCTAATTAAACGATGATCCCAAGCCAACACCTTCACTATAACAATGACACACGTTCAACACAAACATAAACAATGATGAAATTTAGCGCATCACAACCAACTAAAGTGTAAAACAAATAAAGATCAACCAGACGCTAAAATTTAAATTAACTACCCACTCAACCTATCCTGCAAGGTTAGAGCCTCTAGGATGCATAAGCATGCTCAACCCAGGATTCATCCGATTGAATTGGATCACTCAATGTCTCAGGACTGGTGACTTTTTTGAGGCACAAGGAAGCATCTAAATCCCCTAACCACAATTCTATTCTCAAACAAGACTAAACCTTCAAGTTTAACAACTAACATAAATCCTCTGAACCAAGGATCCATCAATCAAGATTTTATGATCTACTTAAAATACCATTTAGTCTAAGAAATCTACTAGAGTCTTAACAACCTTCAACCAAACTCATCACCCGATGAATTAAGATTGACACCACTCAGCCTTTATACATTTAAGAGCATAGGTGTTGATTTTCATTAATCAAATTCAAATGTTTGAAAAAAATAAGGATCAAAAATTCTTTTAAAGGAAAAAGAATATCAACAACTCCATGCTTGTGATCGTATTAAAGAACTTATTGACGTCTAAACATTTAAGAATTCTTCTACTAGACACTTAGTTAAATAAATCCAATTTGATAATGGTATTTCCCATCCTAAGAACTCTTAGGACTCTTTCCAAAATTTTTATTTAGGAGGATGATATTACTTCTTCTTCCATAAATGATTCTTTATTTAATTCATTTAACTCACCGTAGACATCCTTAAAATTTTCCTTCCATTCTAATTATGTTTATTAGGTCCCGTGACGTGTCCATACAAGGGTTTCTTATTAGAATTTATATAATATAATTTTTATTAATGAAAAAGATTTAAGGCATCCTTTACAATCCAATAGCCTACTATTCCTAGGATATTCATATGTTCAGAACAAAAATCAACTCACAAAGAAGTTATTTAAAATCTTGTGTACCAATCTTAACACACGTAACGCCATCCAATGCCAATTTAATATAGTCAACATGGATGCAACATTAATAATCAAAATTTTTGTACAAGCTAAAATGGTTGTCCCAAGGTTTTATGATGAAAAGGACTCAATTAAAGTCAATACAAGAATGCAAGAGTTGGCCATCAACAAGGGGATAAGTCCATGTAATCACTGTCATTTACATAAGAGTTCATTGTTATTACTTGCTAACCATAGTCATTCTGCCTATAAATTTTCTTCCATTCACAAAGAAAGAAAACAATGACACTGCACACCACACTGCCTGTATTATTCTATACCCCACCTAAGGCTATTAAGTTCATGAAAGATTTACTGTCATTACATAACACTTATTTAGTGCGCCCATGCAGTGATCTTGTTGTCATCAGTAAACACGTGCGGTCAGGTGAAAATGGTTATTTTAAATTGCAAAAGAAGGATTGAGTGGAAACCAGATTCAAGTCTAAGTCAAAGGGAGGCAACCCCTAGGCCACCTTACTCTTACTCTAACAGGATTAGGAGCTATCTCAAGGAGGCACAAGCTTTTTGGGAAGCTCTTTAAATTTGGTTGTCGGGTAAAACCAGAGCCCCACCATCATCTGCAAATGTCAGAGTAGCATTCGTCTGCATGGGAGAATAGATACTCACTGTGATGGGTGGCACTACATCAAGGTTGAATATTCTCTGAGAAATTATAACAAAAAAAATGAGGAGGCTACAAAATCTTCTGATAAAAGAAAACTCAGGTCCAGGCACCAAACATCCATGGAACCTGTGTAGTGAACTTGTGGAATCGGTGCAGTAAAATATGGGCAGTGATATTAGAAGTTAAGAGAGTAAATTCTGTGAGGTGATAAAATGGTGTCTTCAAAGTTAAAAAAAAAGGAAAACCCATGCTAGCTAAGTTGGAGGAAGAATCTATACCTTAAACACTTAAGCGCCAATGTTAATCAGCTGAGGGTGGAATAAAATTACACAACAATAATTACAAGCCATGTTAAGAGGCTGACTCGCACCTACCTATGGAAAATCAACCGTCAGATAGAGGTAGACTTGGCAAACCAGACTCGGCAAAGTTGATGTATTTAAAAAACTTTCCTGGCAAGCTTAAAGGATTAATCAATTGAATCACTTCAACGACTTGACTCGCCTCCTAGACTTTGATTGATAATGCAAAAATATGCTCATGATTAATAACTAAACTTCAGAGCAATCAGTTAAAATAAAGATGTTTTTACGAAGTGACTACCAGAGACTATCATGGTGCAACAATTCCCCCCCTTTTTTTTAAACGTTACACAATAATTCGTATTAGCAGCATGTATACAACAATACACTAAACAGGAGTCACTTTTAAGTTTTAATAAAAACATACAACCACACGTTTATATAAAATTAGAACAGACAACAAAATATTTGTAAACATAGAATACACAGAGTCACAGGTTAAGAAGTAAGCAACCACAGAGAAACTCCCACTAGTAGCAAAGGTGTTACACATAACAACGCAGGGATTTTACCCTTCAAAAGAAGTGATTTTACATAAGATAACACAGTGAGGTAAAAATCAAGCGCAGAGATATCAATCGCTCAAGGCGCAAGGCAACCATCAACCAGAACAACCAGCAAAGCTAGACGGATAACAGGAACATCCTTTGCTCACCATCCTCGCACAGAAAAGTAGGGCGTTGAAATCCATAGGTCTATTAATACCGAGGTGACGACCATAGATCAGGCTCCTGGCCAAATTCTCAGGCAAGGAATGGCAAGCTAAGGATGAAGGTAAAACAACCACAAGGGTCACAATTAAACACCACGATGTGGCCAAGGCATGCAGGGAAACGAAGGCCATGGGAGTCAATCAATCATCAAGCTAGGCTAAGAAAGATTTTAGTCATCAATATAGAAAATCAATTTACTTACCTAATCAAAGATGCAGATCCAAGCATAAAACCTACCACATCTACTATACAAAATGAAGAGAGCATATCGTTGCCTGATCGCCTGCCCTAAGTGACGCACGGGTGCTCCGTGCAACTCCCACTTTCTGACCGGTGAGACTTCACTGGTACGTCCCAGCCAATGCTATGGGTACTCTTCTTCCCACTTAGCCCCCCTGAGTCGCAAAGGGGCCACACACTCACTATCCAGAGATTTAAGCTAGCTCCCAGCTCGCCTCGCAAGGCTGAGCTACAACTCTTCACCGAGCTGGGTATCCCAACTCCCACAAGTTAATTCATTCAAGTGGATATTTATGCAGCGTAATGTTACGCAAACAAAAGATGCCCCTTCATCCTTCTCCTTCCTTCTTTATATAGAGTTTTGAACTTTTGTTCTTTCCTAAAATCTCATTTAATTAAAGTTTTAAAATAAATTCCAAAAAATTCTTCTCCATACAAGTGTACCCCATCCCCCTACATTCCTCCATATTTTAATCTCTTTAATCAATTAATCATCTTTATTTCCCTCACCCACCTAGAGTTACTCCTAGAATCACTCCTAGGTGTCCTCAAATCCTCTTACAGGTTTTAATGGCTTTCCCTATTATTAAATTGCTAATTCAGTTTAAATTAGAAAGCTCTTAAATTGTAGATTCTTTACTAAGTTTGACTTTCCACTTTTTCCCTTATGTTCCCCTTTTTCCTTTTTTATGTTTACCTCTTTTCCTAGTTTCCTAATATTTT
>JASDQU010294887.1:0-14205 GCA_032191745.1 Picea mariana | reverse complement strand
TTCAAAAACAAAAATAAAAATAATAATAACTATAGAGATTAAATAATAAAAATTAAGAGTAAATTAAGAAAGGATTAATGAGTAAATTAAGGAGTGAATTAAGGAATGATTAAGGAATAAATTAATGAGTAAATTAAGGAGTGAATTAAGGAATGATTAAGGAATAAATTAAGGAAAAATTTAAGGAGTAATCTAAAGAGAAATTTAAGGGGTGATTAAGGAGTAATTTAAGGAGTAATTTAAGGAGCGATTTTGGGGAAGTGAGAGAATTGAGTCTTTTAATAATTAAAAAGAAATTAATTTTGGAGAACCAGAGGCATGTGCGACACTTGGACGGTGGAGACTGTTAGAGGGTTGTCATTAAGAATTAATTAATTAATAATTTATGATTCAGGTCAGTCTCAAAATTCTATAAAAGGAAGGGAAAGGAAGGAAAAAGGGGGGTTAGCGTAACGTCACGCTGCCGAGTTGTGGCTTGACGGATTGCTTGTGAGGAGTTGGGTATATCTCAGTTTTGATTGGAGTGGTAGCTGAGCCGTTGAGGCTTGCTGAGACGCTATTTTATCTCTGGTGCTTGTGTGGCCCCTTTGCGGCTCGGGGGGCTAAGGGGGAAGCAGAGTACCCCTAGCGTTTGGCTGGGAGGTACTGGTGAGTTTCCAGCGGTTGGCAAGCGGAAGTGGCAGGGAGAACGGACAAGCGACACAGCGCGAGGGTCATCTCCGAAGCGGGCGTGTGGCCAAGGTATGATTTTTATTTGGTAAGGTAAAAAAAAAAGCATTTTATATTCGGCAAACCATTGTTATTAGTGATAATATCATGATATTGTTTGGCATTATATTTTGAAATCTCGTTCCGCAATGATATGTAGAGTTGTTTATATTTTGATCATGTGTCACCTTAGTGAATTAGGTGATGCTGTTAATTTCTTATTTGTTAAAAAGAAAAGAAAAAGAGAAAAAAATTTCCTATTGTACTTCGCTATTCATAGACGTAACGAAGGGGTCGTTACAATTTCAGAATCTGAAACGCTGGGAGTTACTGCGAATATTTTGGAGCTGATTGGAAAAATGGAAGGAGATCAAACATATGGAAGCGGATGATCACGAGTGATCTGGGAGTTTTCACCCCTAGCCTTGAATGTAATCGAACTTAGGTATAATTTAGGTTTTTTCTTCGAATAGACGAGTAGTCGGGGGGAACCCTAAGGACCCTCTGAGATAAATAGAGGGTTTGTATGCCCAAATGAGGCTGCTGTGAGTTAGTAGGACTTTTCTGAGTTTTGAGTTATGGTTTTGATATTAGTTGTAGCCATTTAATTTTGAATGAATATGACAGAGGAAAATTAACTCAAATGCATAACACTGTTACTGTTTGTAATTCTCTGTTATTGTGTTTTCATAAATGAAGGAATTTCGTTATGAATGGATGAAACTGTGAATGTTAGCATAAGTTTCAATTGTTTCTCTTCTGTTGAGTGAGTGCAAGGTGTGCACATAGAACACAAGGAGTGCGTGACGAGATTGGTTTTGATTCTAAAGCTCAGAAGAGATAGCATGAAACTTCCCCTTTGCAAGGAGTGCAAAGCGACTGCTGCAAGGCATGCACGGTCATCCGCAAGAACCAAGTCTTGTGTAGGAATCTACTGCAAGGATTGCACAAATTTAGAATTCAGCTAAGTGTTGAAGGGACTCCATAAGAGGTAAAGGAGCGAAAGGTTAAATCCCGACTTGGTTTGGGCCGTTGGATCCAGGAAGATCTGGACCGTCGATCTAGCTCCATCGTGATCTCGGATATCGAGAGAACGGAAGTAAGGAGACTCCCAAAGTTGTGAAACGTGAAATATCGACTTGATCACGGTCGTTGATCGAAGGAAAAGTCTAGACCATTGATCTGATGCTCGCAAATATCAGAAAATTGGGGATCGGGAGAACAGAGGTGAACCAACCTCCAAAGTCATGAAATGAAAAATAGCGACTTGATCATAGCTGTCAATTGAAGGAAGATCGTGGACCGTAGATCTAATCATATCGGGAGTTCTCGATATGAGAAATCCCGACATGCTTGAGAGTTCAGCTCCGGGTCATGACCGAAGGTTACATTAAGGGAAGATAAGGGAGGATCTAGTACACGCTAAACTCTTGTCTAGGGTTCAGAGGTTGGGAGAATCAGGGTGATTCACATGCAAAGACTCGACATGCGAAATCGTGAAACGCCTTTTGGGTTAGGCTCGTGGTCATAGTCAGTGGTCGCGTGAGAGAAGCTAGCACCTGGTGCTTGTTCGGACAATGGAGTTTCATGAAAAGGACCTGCGGACATTTGTTGAAGATTCCAATGGGGAATCGAAAAGTTGCTTGAGCTCAAATATTGAGAAAATCCAGAGACCGGGAGGTCAACCGACCCTGCTGAGGTTGGGGGGGCACTGCATCACATCCCCAAAAACCAACTGGAATATGCCAACCAAATATTTTAACTTTGATACCAAATTAAAACATACAAATACTCTGGAAATACATGAATTCATACAGAATAATAATAAAATTACACATGCAACACACATAGGAAAAACCCATAAAAATAAACGCATAAATAATAATGAAACACATAATTTAACACACAATTGACACTTATCTTGATAAAAATATCGCCAACTACGTGTAGACCTCCCACGTTCCTCCCAGCCTTAGACCATAATGCTCAAAACTCTCAACAATGGGTCACCCCCGAGCTAGGGATAAACTCCACCTGGGTAAAGGAATTCCTAACCAGGATGATGTATCTCAAACAACAGGAAAACTCAGTCACATTTGCCAACTTGTATTAACAACCTATAGTCCCTCATTCCTCACATTCTTGTCCCACCCTAGGAAGTGTGCCCCTTCCCTACTCAACAGTTCCTCAGGTGCCCCACTCCCTTTTCAGGGCTTTGACAACAAGTTGGATATGAAGTCTCAGATGTTTGTAGCTATAGTTTGAAACCTTTGGGAAATCAATTCCCAACAATTCTCTCACCTAGAGAGAATTTCTCATGGTCCTGACAACCTGCCTCTTCAATATCCCCACAGGCCCGACAACCTACTTCTTCAGTCCAGCTCCAAAGCTAACCAGGTACAAGTATAATGACATTATAAGGAATGTACGGAGGAAAACTTAAAGAGTGAATGAATGATGATGGAATGATGGAAAATGAACTAAGTCCAAACTATATGTATGCATGTTCCCAACTTGACACTTGTCATGTTGAGAACTACCTTGTCCCACTTGTCCCCATCCTTAGAACTTAGGATAAAATAATTATGCATACTTTATACTTTAAGAAATATTAATATAATATTCATTTTTGGCTTAAGCTCCCTAGCTTAGCCCCTTATCCTTAACGTTTATCTCCCTTTCCCTATCTAGTGGAGTTTATCCCCCCATACTCTTTTAAATGGCTGGTCTGCCACAATTATGTGTTTTCCAATAATATTTATGTGTGATTTTACATTTATAATACAAACATACTGTCCTTTTTGTATCCAAGCTCACAGCCTAAAAAATGTGAACATATACACAAAATCTCCTTGGCCTAAACATCACACACTTAAGTTTCAACGCGTGATATCCTGAGATGTGCACACTTCTTCTTTTAGTGCACAACACATATGCACACTATATTATGGAATGCGCTTACAAAACTAATTCTAAGAATTGGTACAAACAACTCACCAACTTAAATACATATGTACATTTATATTTACATTTTCAGTTGGGGTTCGGACTAGGGGTATTACATTCCCCTCCCCCTTATTTATGCACTGTCCTTAGTGCAGTATATACACATGTAAAACCAACATTTCAAAAATATTAAAAACGATGCGACTATTCTACCACATAGCATCCTCGTGTTCCCAAGTTGCATCTTCAGGACCATACTAGGTCCATTTGACCTTTACTAGCTCTATGGCTCGATTATGAAGCTGCTTGATCTTTCGGTCCAATATGCACACCAGATTCACTTGAAAGGCACCGTCTTGCTCCACTTGAATCACATTCTAATTAATGACATGGTTAACATTAAGTATATACTTTTTGAGCAATGATACATGGAATACATTATGAATAGACATTGATGTAGGCAAGACAAGCATGTAGGCTACATGCCCAATCCTCTCTAGGATTTCAAACTACCTACAATAACGAGCTACCAACTTTGAACAATTTACTGTCTTCAGGGAACTTCTGTTGGTATTTACTTTAAAGAATACATGGTCACCCAATTTAATTTCCCTATGAGTTTTATCAGCATAGCTTTTCTTTCTATCTTAGGAATCCTTTAAATTCGGTTTTATTTCATCATTTTCTCTTCTATTTCTCTGAGTAATTCTTGCCCAACCACTTCTCTATCTATCGGGCTGTCCCAACTTACCGGTGTGTTGAACCTTCTGCCATAAAGTGTCGCAAATGGGATCATCTTTAGAGATTATTGGTACCCATTGTTATAATCAAAATCTACCAAGTTTAGGTAGTCTTCCCATTTTGATGGTTTATCCATCACATACATCCTCAACATATCATCAATCACTTAACTCACCCTCTCTGTTTTCCCATCTGAATCTGGATGATAAGATGTGCTAAAATTCAATTTTGTTCCAAATCCCTTGAATAATCCTTTCTAAAAATTTGATGTAAATTTTGGATCTCTCTCAGACACAATTGTCTTGGGTATACCACGTAGTTAAGAAATTTCTCTCATATAAATATAAAAAATGTTGGCTTCCTTGTGAGTGAGATTTACTGGAATAAAATGCCTAGCTTTAGTAAACGTATCCACCACTACAATGATAGAATCAAGTTGCTTGTTTGTTTTGGGAAGTTTAGTGATGAAATCCATTGTTACTGTTGAAACATATATATTTTTCTAAACTTCATACTTAAATAAGTTTCATTCTTGTTTAAATAAAGACAAACACGCACTTGGATACCATTGTTGATAAAGTCTTTGATTAATCCAACGATCTAAAATCCTTAAAGGTTATGGAGTCGCCCATTCGTTAAAAAGTCAAATTGCTAAAGACAACCTTCAAAGTGTCGAGTTTCGGGGTTTTGCGATACTAATAGTCAGACATATAAAGGACCCCAAAGTCCCTGCTATAGTGGGAAAACTCCCCTACGGACTACACTAGGGTTCTAAAGTGCAGACATAGCTAACCATCTAAAGTCTCCTACTTTTAACAACTATCCCGACAGTACCCCACAATCATACATAAAATGCAAAGTATAGGAATCCGGTAGGATTACCTTAAATCCCGCGTCTGGTGTCGATCCCTTTGCGCTTTGTTGTTTCCCGACTGCAGATCTCCTCCCAAGTCCAACCTGCATTCACCAAAAGACAAACAAGAAACTACAAGCATGCATTATATATATTGATTAATGGGTTAGATATCATAACAAAATATAAATAAATCATAAAGATTGAAGATATCATTTGGCGGGACGGAAAAAATACTTCTTTATATTAATCTCACAAAGTAGCTTACAATATGAGACCGACAATTGCTCCTCGAAATCGGTCCTGGGATCCTCTTCACCAAGCTCTAACTACTTCCATGTATCTTTCTCCTCTTCAGTTCTCTCTAGGGAAATGGCAAGGGTTTGCAATGGAGGAAAAAGGGTTGGAATAAGGAATTCTGGCTCAAACTCACAACGTGGTGGCAAATAATTGGGGCAAGGGGGAATACTGAATTGGGAAGAGTTTCTTTGATCTCATGCTTCTCCTAGGAATTGAACCCCAACACCTTCTTTTATATGCCAAAAAGATAGTTATTCGGTTGGGTGACCAACTATGGGCGGTCAATTGGTTAGGAAACTACCCAAAAGCCCGTATCCCCTTGCAACTTTTTATTTTTTGTAATTTTTGTGAGTATACGCGGGCTGTAATGGTGCATCTAGCATATGTACGCAAGCTGTAGAGGTGTAGCAAGCATGTGTACGTGGGCAATAGTGGTGCAGGGTGCGTACATCTTAAAAAATGTGGTTTTTTAGAAGAGCTATTTAGTGATGGCTTTGGAAAAAATAGAAAGTAAGATGGCCTACTGCTAGGTATGCATGTATGGTGCAATTTAGGGTTATAATAGATGCCCCCTAATGTGTGAGGTCATAAGAGCATCTGATGGCCAAAATACATTACAAATCTTCACCAACGCACGAAGCGAGTGAGCCCAGGGACTGGAGTTTGGGAGGTGCCATCTGCAAAATAATAATTGTCTGACCGAGGCAAGCATACCCATGCTCGGGATGAAATAAAATCATGGCTTCCAATCAAATACACTTCAGATCCATGTCATACAACTATATAAAGTGTAGCCACGAGCAATACACAATAGATCTACATCTCAAAATCAAAATATATACATGTCTAGTATACATATTCAAGAAGCCAATGACCCCTGATGGTTGGAGATGAGGCCTTCAGAGCTCGAGCAACAACTTAAAGATATTCAAAACTCGAGTAGGAGTGTACTATGAGTGTACAACTTCACTACCCAGAGGTCTTCGATGACTCGTCGGGGAACAGACAAGAGGATCTCGGTGATCAGGCAGATAACTTCATTGATTTCAAACAAGGACTTGATTGGACTTTCAAGATGGCCGGGCATGAGGACAAGGGACAAACTGCAGAAGGGTCGACTCAACTGGGCAAAAATTCCCTTGGACAATAGCGTGACAAATGATGAGACTCAGGCAGCATATGATTGACATAAGTTTACGATGCAGAGGCAACTCAAACTCTCCATATGTTTGGAAGAATAGCCAAACGGAGGAGGAGACAACTCTATGTAGCGAGAACAACTTCTTAAGGTCATATTAAATCCCAGATCTTGATGAAAAAACAAAAGGATGTTCTTTGTCCAGGGGTGACTCATTGTGCTGCCAAAAAAATAAAATACTTTTCCCTTCCTCTTTTTGGGGTATATTTGATTTTTTTGTCTTTTTCAATAATTCTGGAAAGCTTGAAAAAGAATAAAAGAATTCTACGTTCCAAAGGAGGAACAAGTGTCGTAAACATATAAGTTCCAAGTGTAAGGAACACACTAATGCTCAGAGCAAGGAGATGTATGCAGGAAAAGGACACTCGGGAAAATTACTCCATGGGTCAAGGTGTCAAGACGCAAAGGCAAAATGATACAAGGCTTGCATATAAGGCATGCTTCAGATGGTTCAGTTGAGAGCAACATGGATCCGACATTAGGCCAAATATGCAGGGATGCAAATGTGATTAATAAGAAAAAATGATAACGTCCTTCGATGTAATTTTAATGAGCCTAGAGAAGGTAAGCTTGGCGATATTTCACTTTTAGAGAGTCTAAAAAAGCGTAAAAGAAGACTCCACTGGGGTACCTTTTTCAAAGTAGTCTAAGTCGGTTTGAAAAAGGGGTAAACTAGAACTGAAAAGACGTCTATTCAAAACCATTTTAACAAGTGTGATAAAGACAAGATCGCTCGACAATATTTTCAATTTTAAGAAGTCTAAAAAGAGCTTTACCATGGACTCACTGCATTTTTCTAAATTTAGTCTCCCTAGCTCAAAAAAGTGAAATTTACTGAGAAAAACTCTCTCGACGAGACGAATCTCCCTGAGGTGTACCTTTTTCCTCCTTAATCTACATGCCAGAAAAAGGGGTAAACTCATGCCAGTAGATGTTTTTCTAAACCAGTTAATGAGTGTGAAGAAACAAGGTCACTTGACGATCTTTTCACTTTTAAGGAGTCTGAAAAGAGCTTAACTATGGACTCTGTAGGGGTTTGTTTTTCGTAAATTTAGTCCCTTAGGCTCGAAAAAGGGTTAAAATTATACCTGAGAATACTCTTCTAGCGAACCGAAGTTACTAGAGTATACCTTTGTTTGTACAATTGACCGTCCAGACCAAAAAAGGGGTAAACTATCACCAGACAAATGTGCCTTCAGGTTTTCGTTTGGCAAGCGTGAAGGGCAACAAGATCGCTCATAAATGTTTTCATGTTTAAAGAGTTTGAAAAGGGCTTAAATAAGACTCATCATTGTTTGGGAGTCCCGAGGGTGAGGTCAAGAGTGATGGTGAATCATGCAAATGAGGCTCAAACTTGTAATCAAGACAAGACTAACAAGGAATCCTGAGCCTAAGGTCATTAACAACAACATGGATGCCAAAAACAATGAGGATCTAACTAGGGCATCCATGTAGAGGTAGGCTCTACCACTAAATTACGACACTTCTAAAGTAGTAATGAGGGTTCCATGTCGCAACTCGGTGGGATCGATCCTATGGAAAAGAGAAAAAGACAATGAGATGCAGAAAGTGGAGGTGGAATCCTAACTTAGATTCAAAAGGTTGGAAAAATGAATTTTTACTAAAGGACTTTTAAAAAAGGCCCAACTCTCAAAAAGTTTCCTAAGACCAAAAGTGAAGTGTATCATAACATCCCGTAAGAAAATCAAGAACCATGCTAAACGATTTTTAAGCTAGAAAAAATGACAAAAGGGTCCAAACAATGACAAAAAGGGGTCAAAAAGTCTATAAATAGAAGCTGGCAGCTCATTATCACCATTGTAATTTGAGAATTTACCAAAAATCCAAAAACACCCCTTTGCTAAAAGAGTTGATTCCAGGAGCTTCAGAGGACGAAACGAACTTCCGCTCGGACCAAGTAAGTACTAGCTCCTCTTGCATTTCCATATTTGATTTTTGCTTTGATTTTAGTTTTTGGGAGGGCACGCACCTCTAAAAAAGGTCTGTCCTATGTGTACGCGGGTTGTCACAAGACAACCTGCATATGCCCACATGCAGAAAATAGTCTGCCTACGTGCATACATGATTGTGTCCAATATAGCCCGCGTGCACCCTCAAAGATGTGGAAAATTAAAAAAATGCAAGATTTAATCCTACATGAACTTGTCATTTTGCAGGATGAATGTTCACTGGAGAGAGAGGGAGCATGAGGACGTGGATATTTTAGTGTCTACTGGAGAGAGAGGGAGCAGCTATGGCCGTATTGAGACAATGCGGTTTGTGGAAGTTCTTTCGGTGTCTGTTTATGAGGGCACAACCCAGGCTGCTGGATGCCTTGGTAGATTACTGGCATCCTGATGCTGAGGCATTTATGATCGAGGGGAAGTTGTTGAATTCAACGACTGAAGAAATTTACTTCCTGACTGGTCTCTCGAGGAGAGGTGATCTAGTCAACTTACGTTCTTTCCCCCCTAAGCCTCACAACATTGAGGAGTTGATTAGACTCCATTGCGAGGCTGGTACTAAGAAAGTAGGTTCTCAGGTGATGATAAACAAGATTAGCAATCTATCACTGAAAGTGATAGTTCTACTCATTGGGCGAATTACTGGATCCATGGCTTTACATCGGGCCTCCCAGACACACGTGCATTGTGTAGTGCAGTGCTTAAATGCACATATTTTTTATTGGAGTATAACCATGCTAGACTACATGAAGAGATAGCTCACTGAGTGTCGCGGGCGAGAAAAAAAAAATTTCAGGTTCGGGACCATTCTGTGCTCTTTCTTCTTCGAGAGGGTACCTAGTCTTAGTTCACGAGAGAGAGTGCGGGGGCATGAGGCCTCCCTCCCAGAATTATGCAGATGGGCGACATTGCTGCCACGACAGGGGGGTAGAAGGACCATAGAGGCCTCCGATGATAAGTTTTTTGACTGGTGGGTGCAGCTGATTCCGACAATAGAGGACTACCCCTATGCCGTGATGAACTTTTCCAGGGATCCAGACATGGCCGTACCTTCTGGAGGTGATCGAGGAGAGATAGGTACGTTTTTTTTTTAAGTCATTTAAATTTTATTATATATATATCATTTTTATGTGTACTAGAGTATCTGAAAACTACGTATCTTTTATGTACAGATGTGGGACTAGTGTGTCCAACAGACTTCTCAAGGACCGGACGACGTCCTCGACCAGAGGCAGGACCAACTGCAGCCGCCGGACTAGGAGCAACAGTAGGAGGACCTCCACCCGAAGAGGCTGAGAGAGTATCGAGATGGGTGGAGTGGAACCTCACCATGCTCACTTATACAGTCCCTATGGCAGAGATCAAGGATCTCCCAACGTCGATGCAACCTCACATAGTTGGGGTACCACGAACTTGGGTCCAACTCTTCCGACGTTTGGTAAACACCATTGTTCACTACGACAGGGCCAACAGGCCCCACCCTTAACTAGGATGGACTACTTACGTGCTGAGGGAACCTTTTGTATATTTTTGAAGGATGAATCCTCGTGACTCTTACTGGACATATATTTTTGAGGCCCTTGCACCCACCTATATACTCTGATATTTTTGATATATATATGTGTATTCACATCTTTTTACGTCTTATGGATTGCATTTATTTACAAATGTTTTTACATGTGCATGTGTGTGTTTTTTCTTACATGTGTGCAATATGCCAATCTAATACATGATTAGTTAGATTATCTTTGATTTGATTCAATATCCTAGAAACATGGATGTACATAATGTAATCAAAGCATCATTCTATGAGACGTACCCTAAGGAACCATTGATGTAGAGTAGGATTGTAAACGTGGCATTTAATTGGGACACAACCAACTGAGCGTCTAAGTAGACCCAGAGGTGAGAGATACTATGGAACAAAGAATCACAAAGCAACTCTAAGACTGTGTTGTATTCGACAACATTGTTTGTGGCGTCACCTAAACAGACACCTCTTGAAGATAGCAACTGGCCATGAGGTGTGAAAATCACCCAAGCTGCGGAAGCAAGCCTTTGAGTGTGCTGGCTAGCGTCGTTCGCAAACCCAATGAACACCTCTGATTCACTTGACATCTGCCATAGTGGAAAAGATGGCATAAAAAATGACACGTCCATAAAACAAAAAGACAAAAAATAAATGTATAAAAACTATACATATGTACAATAATTTACCCAAGGTGACCCAACTATGAGTAATACTTCTTTAGGTAGAGCCCATTTCTAGGCTCCACCAAAGAATTTCCCTCAAAGTCCACCAGATAATAAGCGCCCTTCTTTAGAACCTCCTTCACAATGAAAGGTCCAAACCACATGGGTTTGAACTTGTCTGCCCCCAGGGGATCCTTATCTTGGTCATAGACTAGGACAGGGTCTCCTTCAGAGAAAATTCGAGGATGAATGGACTGATCATACTGACACTTGATTTTTTGTTTGTTAGCCTCGTTGGCCAAGGATGCATCCTGACGCTGCTCATTGAGCTGCTCAAGATATAATAAATGCTCCTCAAGTGGCAAAGTGTCTGGCAATAACTGTATTGCCAACTTTAGAGATGGGATCTGACACTTTATAGGCAAGATTTCTTCCAGCCCGTAAACAATTTGAAAAGGTGAGAAACTAGTTGCAGTCTTAACAGATGTTTGGTAGGCCCATAATGTTGAGTACAACATCAAATGCCAATTTGACTTGGACGAATTGATTGTTCGTTGCAGAATAGTCTTAAGAGACTTATTCATAGCTTCCACCTAACCATTCGCTTGTGGGTAGTAGCATGAAGAATGTTCTTTCCTCTACCCAAGCTTTGATGTTAACTCAAACATCATTTTATTCTAAAAGTGATTGCCATGTTCACTGGAAATATCCCTCGAGACGCCGAACCTTGCTATAATCTGGTTAAACAAAAAGAGAGTTGTTGTCTCGCCATCATCTTTGAACATTGGCATAGCCTCAACCCACTTCAAGAAGTAGTCTACTACTATGATGATATAACGGTGCCCCCTTGCTGAAGGGGGATTGCATGTAGTGTAATAAATTCCCCACTTGGTGAAGTGACCAACTGTGATGATGGGAAACATAGGAGCGGGGTGTGCCCTCATCTTCCGAGAGAAGATCTAACACGGGTGGATATTCTTGACTGATTCGACACAATATTTGATTAAAGTCGGCCAAAAGTAACTGGCTTGTAGAATCGTCTGGGTTGTTGCCATCCCAGAAAAATGACCACCACATGCTCCAGTGTGGCAATCATTAAGAACGATTTCCGCTTCTTCATGAGTGAGACACCAACGAAGGATACAATCGACACCTCGACGATACAAAGTGTCCTTGAGTATGAGATAGTTCTTGGTCTAATGGCGTATACAACGATGCTCATCACGAGAAGCCGAGGTAGGGCAGTATATCTGCATACCAGGGGTCCAAAGACGCGATCAAAAACATGTCTCCTTTAATAGGTGACTCTTCGGGTATAACATCACCTAACTCGATTGAAAGTTCTGAAATGAGTTCCGCAAAGATCAACGACTTTTTGTATTTTGCTAAAACAAAATCCAAGTCAAATTCCTGGAGGATAAATATCCATTTACTGATCTTTCTGCCGATTACATGTCGTGTCAACACGTATTGAAACAGATTCACAATGACAATGATGGTGGTCTTGCGAAACAAGATATAATGGAAAAACCGCTGTCCAACATGAACTGTTGCCAACACAAGTTTTTCAATGTGAGAATAATTGAGTTTTGGTCCAACCAGGCCTCGACTGAGGTAATAAATCACGTGTTCTTCAAGAAAATCATCCTCTTAAAATAAGACCATATCGATGGTCGACTTCGTAGTGACCAAGTACAATAAGAAATATTTATAATAATTGGGTGGCTGAAGTAGAGGGGGAGACGTGAGGGTGCGTTTCAATGCTTCGAAAGAGCGCTGAGCGGCTTCGTCCCAATGAAAAGGAATGTCCTTCTTTAGTAAACGCATGAAACCCTTCATGATCTCGGCATAGTTTGCAATGAAACGCCGTAAAAATTTCTCTTTTCCCTGTAAACTATGAAGCTGAGGGATTGTGCACGAGGGAGGTAACTGAACTATCGCCTAAACCTTTAGAGGATTGACCATGATCTCTGTTGTCGAAACTATGAAACCTAGCAGACGACCCGACGTCACACAAAAACTGCATTTATTTGCATTCAAGCGAATCCAATAATAGCGACATCGCTCAAAGATAAGTCAGAGATGTGTGGGATGATCAACCCTCTTACGAGATCATGATGCTAAATCATCAAGATAAGCCCTGACTATGTTTTTGAGATCATGGAAAGCAAAAGACATGGCCCGCTAAAAAGTAGCTCCAACATTTTTCAGACCAAAAGGCATCTTTTGATAAGCGAATGCACCCCACAAACAAATGAAAGCGGTTTTGTGTTGGTCTTTGGGTTTGATCTGTATCTAGTTGTATCCCGAAAAACCATCCATGAAAGAAAAGACCTCGCAACTTGCACATTCATAGACTATTTGGTCAATAAATGGAGTGGGGAAATTATCCTTTGGACAGGCCTTGTTCAAATCATGAAAGTCCATACATACGTGAATCGTACCCTATTTTTTGTTGACTGGAACGAGCTTTGACACCCATTGAGTCAATTGGACGGGGTAGATAAAACCAACTTTAGTAGCTTCTCTAATTCAGCCTTAATAGCTGCTACTTTCTTAGGATTAATCGGATGAAGCTTCTGCCGAACTGACTTAGCGTCAGGATATGTCGTGATTTCATTTTCGACGATTCTTGGATCAATGCCTAGCATTTCCTCATAAGACCAAGCAAAAACGTCGCAAAATTCTTTAAATAAACCCGTGTAGATTTGAATATGCTCGGGGGAGCAGTCTGCTCTGACGAAGACATTCTCCATGACACCAGGGGTTCTGGAGATATCAATGGGTATATTTTTAGCAATGGTTTCCACATTACCTTCAGCGTAAACTGCATGCATAGCTAGAGGATTGATAGGGCAAGACCTATGTCTAGTCATAGTCAACGTGAATGCACCTCCTTCAATTCTTCTTAACTCTGGGAGAAAATAGTATTTGTGATGGAGATCATCCTAGGGTCTGTCCGGACCAGTCATTGCCTCGATAATCACCTCGTCTGAGGGCAGTCCAAAGAATCAGTATCGATGAGGGAACCTTGAGCCCAGGCAGGCTTGGGAACTAGATCTAACTCCTGTGCGGGAGTCAGATCAAGGTGAACAGAAGCTTGTTGGACTATAGAGTACGCAACTTCTGTCATAGACAATGGCATGGCCATGCCATGGTGCCTTATCCTTTCCATCATGGCTGATGGGAAAGGAAGAGTCCACAGATTGTTAAAGTAAGTCATGCGAAATGATGAGACTTGAAAAATTTCAGCCCTAGGCTGGTCGGGGACAACCGATATGTACTTGACATCACTGGTTGGA
>JASDQU010294884.1:0-11968 GCA_032191745.1 Picea mariana | reverse complement strand
TTCGAGGCACCCTTTTTGTTACTTGATCGGTTCGATATCTACTGGTAAGACATAAGTCTAGTAAGTCTAGAAACAAAACAAGTGGGTGTACTGTGAGTCGAATTTGAGTCCAGAAACCCTCCCATATCCTTAAGGCATGTGAATAGTCTATCCATGTCAAATTTCAGTGCATACAGAAAAAATTTGAAAAAAATTCAATGTTGGCCCCATTCGCAGGTCAATGTTTCCCATGTCTAGGTCACTGTTGAGGGACCCCCAATGACACCCACATGAGGAATCGTAACGAAATAAAGTGCAATAAGGCTCCAAGAAAGGTGTGTGTCCTCAATAATAAGCATAAACATAAGTGCAAACAACATCCAATATAAGTGGGCATCTTCCTTCATGATCGAGGACATAAAACAATGAAACCCCTAGGCCATCCAAAGATCAACTTGTAAACCTACCTTTGTCATGAAAATCACAAGAGTAGTGAAAAAATACTAGTGCATGCCTCATGTAAAATGAGGGGTAACACTAGCAACACAAATTGGATAATTTTGAACATAATCATAATTTCATTCCTCTTGCCAATGCCAGTTTCTAGTAGGTTTGATTCCTAGCTTGCAACCCAAATAGATGAACCATCAATAAATTGACTTCATTAACTCAATTGAATTCATTAACTAGATTATTGACTTCATTTTTTTATTATTGAATTCATTGACTAGATTATTGACTTCATTGTTTGATTATTGAATTACCAAGTCGAGTTGATGTCGTAGAAGCTTCAATATGTGCCTGTATGCATCAAAATTTGACATGGTTAGACTAGACACATGCCTTGATAGTATGGGAGGGTTTCAAGTCTCAAGGATGTATTATGTCCCCACATAATCTTTGAGATCGTCCACATTTGCATCAACATTCATCATGGTGCACCTCTCATTGTCATCATTCGCCATTCCCTTCTATAGAATTGATGTCTGAACTATCTTGAAATTTGACATGGAACTTCCAATACACCCATCACAAATTTCTTCCACCAAACCTGCATAATACTTAAGTATCTCATAACACTCATCACAATACTTAAGGATGTTTGATGTCCCCACATAATACTTAAGGAGGGCTTGATTATTGAATTACCAAGTCGAGTTGATATCGCATAAGCTTCAATTCACCCACCACAAATTTCATGCACCGACCTCGCATAGTGAGAAGTGAATGGGACCAACGTTGAAATTTCTTCAGTATGTGCCTATATGCATCAAAATTTGACATGGTTAGACTAGACACATGCCTTGACGGTATGGGAGGGTTTCAAGACTCAAGGATGTATGATTTCCCCACATAATATTTGAGATCGTCCACATTTGCATCAACGTTCATCATGTTGCACCTCTCATTGTCATCATTCATCATTCCCTTCTATAGAATCGATGTCGAAACTATCTTGAAATTTGACATGGAACTTCCAATACACCCATCACAAATTTCTTCCTACACCAAACCCGAATAATACTTAAGGATCTCATAACACCCATCACAATACTTAAGGATCTCATAACACCCATCACAATACTTAAGGATGTTTGATGTCCCTGCATAGTACTTAAGGAGGGTTTGATTATTGAATTACCAAGTCGAGTTGATGTCACATAAGCTTAAATTCACCCACCACAAATGTCATGCACCGACCCCACATAGTGAGCAGTGAATGGGTCCAACGTTGAAATTTCTTCAATATGTGCATGTATGCATCAAAATTTGACATGGTTAGACTAGACACATGCCTTGACGGCATGGGAGGGTTTCAAGACTCAAGGATGTATGATATCCCCACACAATCTTTGAGATCATCCACATTTGCATCAATGTTCATCATGTTGCACCTCTCATTGTCATCATTCATCATTCCCTTCTATAGAATTGTTATCGGAACTATCTTGAAATTTGACATGGAACTTCCAATACACCCATCACAAATTTCTTCCATCGAACTCACATAATACTTAAGGATCTCATAACACCCATCACGATACTTAAGGATGTTTGATTTCCCTGCATAATACTTAAGGAGGGTTTGATTATTGAATTACCAAGTCGATTTGATGTCGCATAAGCTTCAATTCACCCACCACAAATGTCATGCACTGACCCCACATAGTGAGCAGTGAATGGGGCCAACGTTGAAATTTCTTTAATATGTGCCTGTATGCATCGAAATTTGACATGGTTAGACTAGACACATGCCTTGACAGTATGGGAGGGTTTCAAGACTCAAGGATGTATGATGTCCCCACATAATCTTTGAGATCGTCCACATTTTCATCAACGTTCATCATGTTGCACCTCTCATTGTCATCATTCGTCATTCCCTTCTATAGACTCATTGTCGGAACTATCTTGAAATTTGACATGGAACTTCCAACACACCCATCACAAATTTCTTCCACTGAACCCACATAATACTTAAGGATATCAGAACACCAATCATGATACTTAAGGATGTTTGATTTCCCTGCATAATACTTAAGGAGGGTTTGATTATTGAATTACCAAGTCGAGTTGATATCGCAGAAGCTTCGATTCACCCACCACAAATGTCATGCACCGACCCCGCATAGTGAGCAGTGAATGGGGATAAAGTTGAAATTTCTTCAATATGTGCATGTATGCATTGAAATTCGACATGGTTAGACTAGACACATGCCTTGACTGTATGGGAGGGTTTCAAGACTCAAGGATGTATGATGTCCCCACATAATATTTGAGATTGTCCACATTTGCATCAGCGTTAATCATGTTGCACCTCTCATTGTCATCATTCATCATTCCCTTCTATAGAATCGATGTCGAAACTATCTTGAAATTTGACATGGAACTTCCAATACACCCATCACAAATTTCTTCCTACACCAAACCCGAATAATACTTAAGGATCTCATAACACCCATCACAATACTTAAGGATCTCATAACACCCATCACAATACTTAAGGATGTTTGATGTCCCTGCATAGTACTTAAGGAGGGTTTGATTATTGAATTACCAAGTCGAGTTGATGTCACATAAGCTTAAATTCACCCACCACAAATGTCATGCACCGACCCCACATAGTGAGCAGTGAATGGGGCCAACGTTGAAATTTCTTTAATATGTGCCTGTATGCATCGAAATTTGACATGGTTAGACTAGACACATGCCTTGACAGTATGGGAGGGTTTCAAGACTCAAGGATGTATGATGTCCCCACATAATCTTTGAGATCGTCCACATTTGCATCAATGTTCATCATGATTCACCTCTCATTGTCATCATTTGTCATTCCCTTCTATAGAATCGATGTCAGAACTATCTTGAAATTTGACATGGAACTTCCAATACACCCATCACAAATTTATTCCATTGAACCCGCATAATACATAAGGATCTCATAACACCCATCACGATACTTAAGGATGTTTGATTTCCCCGCATAATACTTAAGGAGGGTTTGATTATTTAATTACCAAGTTGAGTTGATTTCGTAGAAGCTTCAATTCACCCACCACAAATGTCATGCACCGACCTCGCATAGTGAGCAGTGAATGGGGCCAACATTGAAATTTCTTTAATATGTTCCTATATGCATCGAAATTTGATATGGTTAGACTAGACACATGCCTTGACTGTATGGGAGGGTTTCATGACTCAAGGATGTATGATGTCCCCACATAATCTTTGCGATCATCCACATTTTCATCAACGTTCATCATGTTGCACCTCTCATTGTCATCATTGATCATTCCCTTCTATAGAATTATGGCCGGAACTATATTGAAATTTGACATGGAACTTCCACTACACCCATCACAAATTTATTAGACCGAACCCACATAATACTTAAGGATCTCATAACACCCATCACGATACTTAAGGATGTTTGATGTCCACACATAATACTTAAGGAGGGTTTGATTATTGAATTACCAAGTCGAGTTGATGTCGCAGAAGCTTCAATTCACCCACCACAAATGTCATGCACCGACCCCACATAGTGAGAAGTGAATGGGGACAACGTTGAAAATTATTCAATATGTGTTTGTATGCATTAAAATTTGACATGGTTAGACTAGAAACATGCCTTGACGATATGGGAGGGTTTCAAGACTCAAGGATGTATGATGTCCCCACATAATCTTTGAGATCGCTCACATTTGCCTCAATGTTCATCATGTTGCACCTCTTATTGTCATCATTTGTCATTCCCTTCTATAGAATTGATGTCAGAACTATCTTGAAATTTGACATGGAACTTCCAATACACCCATCACAAATTTCTTCCACCGAACCCGCATAATACTTAAGGATCTCATAACACCCATCATGATACTTAAGGATGTTTGATGTCCTCGCATAATACTTAATGAGGATTTGATTATTGAATTACTAAGTCAAGTTGATGTCACAGAAGCTTCAATTCACCCACCACAAATTTCATGCACTGACCTTGCATAGTGAGCAGTGAACGGGGCCAACATTGAAATTTCTTCAATATGTTCTTGTATGCATCAAAATTTGACATGGTTAGACTAGACACGTGCCTTAACGGTATGGGAGGGTTTCACGACTCAAGGATGTATGTTGTCCCCACATAATCTTTGAGATCATCCACATTTGCATCAACATTCATCATGATGCACCTCTCATTGTCATCATTCGTCATTCCTTTCTATAGAATCGTTGTTGGAACTATCTTAAAATTTGACATGGAACTTCTAATACACCCATCACAAATTTCTTCCACCGAACCCGCATAATACTTAAGGATATCATAACACCCATCACGATACTTAAGGATGTTTGATGAATTACCAAGTCGAGTTGATGTCTCAGAAGCTTCAATTCACCCACCACAAATGTCATGCATCGACCCTGCATAGTGAGCAATGAATGGGGCCAACATTGAAATTTCTTCAATATGTGCCTGTATGCATCGAAATTTGACATGGTTAGGCTAGAAACATGCCTTGACGGTATGGGAGGGCTTCAAGACTCAAGGATGTATGATGTCCCCACATAATATTTAATATCATCCACATTTGCATCAACGTTCATCGTGATGCACCTCTCATTGTCATCATTTGTCATTCCCTTATATAGAATCGTTGTTAGAACTATTTTGAAATTTGACATGGAACTTCCCTTATATAGAATTTTTGTCGGAACTATCTTGAAATTTGACATGGAACAAACTATCCATGTAAAATTTCGATGCATGTAAAATGTAAACAGAGTATTCATGTCAAATTTCGGTGCATACAGAAACATTTTGAAAAAAATTCAATGTTGGCCCCATTCACAGGTCATTGTTGTCCATCATGTACTCTAGCCCTAGTACAATTTCATTTAATAGTTGTTTCCTTTAAAATTTGACCGATTAGAAAATTAAAACGAAACGAGGACGAGATGAGACGGTATATAGAGTGGGTCTGTGAGTGATATTTGAGTATAAAGATGAATTAATGAACTTCTCTTGGTTTTGAGAATAATTTATTCTCCACTAAACAAGGCCAACCATGTGAAGGTGGAAGGTCATATGGCCCCTCCCCCCCTCACATCACTCTCAATTACCCAATACTCAATCTATAAAATAGAAAACAAACAAAAGAAACATAGTAATCATGCATAGAAACTACCAAAACAAAAATGAAATAAAACTTAAAAACATGTAATGAACCCACATAAAAAATTATTTAAAGAGAATAATTCATACAAATTAAAATATCTAGTTACGTACCTAATCAACCAACACAACATTTGTATCATCCTTCTTTTGTATCTTCTTATTTATCATCCAACTCGACATCTGTATCAACATCCGGTTCAGAAACAATGTTGAAAGGATTGATGATATCATCATCATCATCATCATCATCAATGTCATTTTCGATCATATTTTCATCGATATCATCATCAAGAACTGGAGCATTGTCTCCTACGTCTCGTTCATCTTCTCCATCTTCTTCATCTGGTGACTCATATTCTTCTTGCTCTAAATCTACATCATCTTCTTCATCTATAGTATACTTTACTGGCCTTCATCTTGGATCATATCTAACAACAAATTACCAATCCCTCTTACCTGGAACCTTTGAGTAAAAGAATTGTTCACATTGACTTGGAAAAACATAGCAGTCATTTGTTTTTTTTAAAACTGTTGTTTTAATTATCGAAAATCCATTGGCATGTTGAATAACGGTTCTTTCCTCATCATGTTCATGCATTCGTAACCTATACCATTTGACATCGAACAAAACTAATTTGAAGGAATTAAAGTCACACTCAATTATATCATTCAAAAACCCATAGTATCTATTTTCATATTCTCGAGGATGTCTGTCACTCATAGAGGAAACATTAGTGACCTAGAATACTGCAGTTATCCCACTATCAGAAGTTTTTCCAATTTCATCCAACTGTTTGATGTGAAATTTACAACCATTGCACCACATAGCCTTGTGGTGTTTCAACTACAATATGCCAGACATGTAAAAGATGCATTGTCAATTAATAATAAACAAATATATATAACTTGGAAAGTATAATATAAAAAACACACACCTACAATCACATTAATATAATATAAAATAACTGAATAAAATGGGTGAATTTTCTTGCCTTTCCATCTTTCAAACAGTATGTTAAATCTATTACCCTCTCTGTAACATCGGAATCTCCATTACGACGAGCTCCTCTAACCAATTCAAACAGTTCTTTTCATGATAACCTACCGTCATGACATTCTTTACATCTATCAATCCATACCTTCATCCAGTCAAGATTGTTTGCAATGTATACATGTAGTGCATTCCAATCTTGAGCAACTAACCGATCAAAAAATCACAATTCACCAATATTAAATATTAGTTATAACCATGGTAAATATTAATAAATGATAAAAGAATAAATATTAAATGAGTACAATCATATACACAAAAAATCAAAAAATTTATATTTATTAAAAATATCCACAATTTAATTACCTCTCACTTTCTTCATTGTACCTTTCCCCAACAACTACTCCCTTTTAAATTTTTTGATAGAGTTTACATCCCAAATGCAATCCACTGCATGCATAGCTTGCACTGCTAATTTAGGAAGATACTGACTAATATACACCATGGATTCATATACCATATATCCCTCCACCATACAACCCTCAGGACGTTCTCTTTGTCTAACCAAAACCTTCAATGATTTCAAGTGCCTCTCCACCATCCACATTGACCTTGTGTGTACAAGTCCACACATTTCAATCTCCTCAACTTGGTGTATGAAGTAGTGTTCTTGTGCATTGAAAAGTGTTGGAGGTAGATACTTATGCATTTCACACATTAGCCAAAGAATTTCTCTCTTCCAATACTTTATATCATCTTCATGGATTTATTTCAATGACAACCATCTACAGATCATGACGCAAGAAAATAACATGTTTCAACAAAACATATAAATACATATTACATTACAAGTAAACACATGTCATTAAGTACAACAAAAAATTGTTTTTTTTTTTTTTTGCATATATATTGTAGCTACTTACCTCATGTATTTTTCAAGATCATACATAACTTGTTTGACGTTGTTGTCAAATTCGTTTGGGAGAGATAGAGGTAGAACATGATGTAACAATAAAACCAAATTGTTACTTGTTCAAAACTAGACAAAAAAATAAAAATCTCAAAAAATGTATACGACCAATATATAAATATGAATACTAAAATGATTAATTACCTTAATGAAGGTATGCGAATCATGTGTTTTTACCCCACCATGTTATGAGGGAAAAACTCTCTATGACCAGGGTAAACCACAACAGACCAGCATGACTGCAGAAACTACTTAATTCCAACATATGCTATATAAACCAATATGCAAGCGAGATAAGAAAGAAGCTTACCTCGTTCCAACGTTTGATGATGTTCCAATGTTGAGTACTTTGACCCAAATCTTTGTACTTGCAACAAGTTCTCAACAAACAAACAAAGCAAGTATATAGTGATGATATAAAGGGGTTAGCACATTAGATAGCATAATCCATTAAAAAACATTACAAATATGCCCATGGATAATAATCATGTATTTGCACGATACCAATTGGATGGGAAAGGAGTATTTCTATTAATAAATGATCAGTAGAAGCAAAAACATTACAGACTTCCGTGTCGGCATGGTTCGAAACCAAGAAACCAAGTTCCTTCCAACTGGGCCTCCACCACTTCAATCCTCCACCAAAGGCAAGCTCATAGAAAAGAGACAATGAGGTTCTCTCAACAATAGGGAAAGATCTTGGGGGATGAACATTGTGTTCAGACTTGAAGGACAAAGGGATGCAGATTCAATATGAAGTAATTTCTTTAGAGTAACTTTGCTCTCAAAGTTGAATGCTTTCTCCTCTTTTCCAAAGCTCGAAATTGTGCTCTTATAGCCTTCAAAATGCAACTGAAGGGCCGAGTCAGAACGTTTCTAGTATATGGAAGGCCAAGCATCAGAGATCTCCTATCATGACATGGAAACCCGACTTCATTTTTGTATTTTCTGGCACAACTCCCGATGTACATGGGCTGTAGTGGAGCAGCCTACATATACGCATGTTGTATAGTAGATAGGGTGCGTATGTGTGGAAAAATATGTATTTTTATCTCTGGATTCATCAAAAAGGAATGACAAGTCTGCATAGGGAAATGGAAAAAGGCCCTATGTGCAAGATAGAAATGGTGAGACAAATCTTTCTATAACACACCAAATTCACCTTTCTTCGTTAAGATATTCTTTATGTTTGAACAAAAACCTGTGGGAAATTTAATTTTTTGAATGACCTCTTTTACACCATTGCTTTGTTTCTTTGTTAATAACCATGGAAGGTTATTTTGGTCTCCATCATTATTTGATCGGATCACACTTTGCATTGTATGATTGGCTTCCTGAATGTCATTACAAATTTTGACAATTTTTTCTTTATACCTCTTGCCATCTATGATTCGCCATAATGTTTCTGTCACATTCTTCTCGATATGCATTGCATCAAATAAATGAACTATTTTTAGGTCCTTATAGTAAGGCAACCTCATGAATTGAGTGGGATAACATTTCATTCCTCGTGGAAGCCCATTATTACTAACTTCACGATGATGACATTGACGAAGCATAAAAAAAAATCAAAACACTATTTATCAAATGCGGTAAAATAAAAGAATAATTAAAATAAAATTTCAAAACATGATTCCATTTACGATACATAAACAAAATGTGTACCTCGAGGATTAGTTCTATCATATACCAACTTCCATAGGCAAGGTGTCATTCTTTGTGGTTTTAGTCCAGTCTCTTGTTTCTCATTGAAAATATTTTTTTCAGTAGTATGATACTTATGGTTCTTAGAGAGGAAGTGTCTATACTCATCAAACACCTCCTTTCCTAAAATTTTTGACTGACAAGATTTCATCTTAGGACCACAAAATGAACATGAAAATTTACCCTTTGTTTGAAGACCTACAACAAATGGATTAATGTGAATTATTAATATACAAAATGATTATTTAAACAACATGCATGATATATTCAATTAATTATATACTATTCAAGTGTGCAATATGGAACGTTACATAACACAAAAATGCGTTAGTCTTGGGGCATCATGAATTGTCCATAAAAATATTCCATGACATTGAAATCTCTTCTCCCCAATTGGTTTATAGATGTCATACATAGTGATGCCCTCCCATAACTTTAGTAGCTCGTCGATAAGAGGCTCGATATACACATCCATATCTCTAACTTGGTACTTACCTAATTGTTTGAAATTACACAAAATTACTACCATGGTATGTATATATACGTAAATAAATAAATAAAAGATGTTATGCAAAAAAAGAGAAAAACAAAAAATTTAAATTCGAAAAATTAATGTAACCAAATACCTGGAATAATCATTGTCAACATTATGTGCTCCCTCTTTATTGACATCCAAGGAGGAATGTTATTGTTGATAACAAAAATAGGCCACACTTAGTAAACATACTGAATCTCTCCAAATGGATTAACACAGTCAGTTGTCAATGAAAACCTAACATTATGAGGTTCATCTGTAAATTCTGGCCATTTTGCAGCAATTTCCTTAAATGCATAACCATTTGTAGGCATTCGAAGAATGACATCTTCAATTCTCTTTCATGCATGGTAATCCATAAACTGTGTTATGATTTGGAACCTGAACAATCGCTGCAAATGTGGAGTTATGGGAATATACCAGAGAACCTTTAGAGAGACCATTTTTGTTACTTGATCGGTTCGATATCTACTGATACCACATATCGGGCATTCTGTTTTCAACACATGTTGTCCATAATATATAATATGATCATCAAGACATGCATCTATACTTTGATACTCCATTCCAATGTCTTTCATAATGGCATGTAAATCTCGATATGTGCGAGGTAAGATATTTGACGAGGGTAACAAAAATTCATCCAACAATCTAAAACATAAAAAATAAATAGTTAATGTAAAGAATAATAATTGTAAATATTGCATTTTTATTTTACACATTAATTAACACTAAAAAAATGGGGAAAAGTCAACATTTATGTAGATGTGATGAAACATATTACATGCCTTAGGATCTGTGTCATACAAGTGTTCGACAAATGATTCGTAAATTTCAAGTTCACCAACAACAATGTAGTGAAGAGAAGATTTGCTCTTGACCCTTTATAAAGTCGTTTATTTTACTTTTCAATTAGAGGTTAATTATAAATACCATCACTATTGTCTCTGTGATCTTCATCTGGATGACCGAATAAGTCTTGGATCATTTGATTTGTCCCATCATCTTCAACTATGTTATTGATCCAGATTATTTTCGGCACGAAATGAGAGCGGAGATATAACAAAGAAATGCACAGAGATATCGCGGATATCCAATAATATAACATAAATGTATCTGAGATGCAACCATAAACACAAAGATACAGTAATACACAATTTCTATTAATGAAATAAATGTACAGATATTGTAAAAATACAGAGTGAAAGACTCGCTAGAATGGTGGCAGCTTATCTCTGAGAAGAGATGTGACGGCTACTCGCATTCGCAAGAACATGATCGTTACAATGAGGCTCCAAATGCATTTTTAACATAAGTAAAATCCAAAACTCTAACTCTGGAAGATGAAAGGCCAAAAGGTTTGCGGGCCTGATGGGGGTAGTTGATACGTCAACTTCTCGGGGGCGTAAATTTTGCATACAATCTCTGTTTGGGGTGCTCAATACACCGTTGGAAAGGTCTAACCGAGAAGATCGATTTCCATTTGGTCCAAGCTAGTGCCTTCAACAACCCCTTGGAACCCAAATCCCCAAAAAACGTCGTTTAGGGCCTCAAAACGACCTCGGAAGTTTGGAATTCGAAATACTGTCGAAAAACTGCTAAGGTGGAAAACTGTTTTTCGAGCCAATGGAATAGGTGGGTGGCCACCAATATCCACCTGGATCAATCCTCCCACCTTAGGAAGCAATGATCTCTAGTGTGTTGAGTTTCTGGGGGAGAGGGGAAAGCGATTGCTGAATCTGAATCTTGGTGAGTTGCTTGCCTTGTTGGAGACGTCACGCTGCTTGGGTTGTGGAAGGTTGTCACAAACCTGTTGTTGGTGTGGTTGAATCTGTTCAACTAGTTGAGCTACCTGAGATGATTTTGTGATAGAAGGTGCTTGGTCTGATACTGTAGTGGTTGCAGTATCATTTTGTTCACCTTTTGAACAGATTGTGAAGAAGCTGAATTTTGTAGTACGAGATACTACCTTGTGGCACTATTTAGGTGGGACAATAGTTGGAACTACCTCTGGTATCTTGTAGAGATGACCCCCCAGAGTGACAATGACACTACAGGGTCGAGACTCATAGATAGCATGGCGCTTCCACATATATGGTTGACCCAAGAGAACAT
>JASDQU010294883.1:0-14206 GCA_032191745.1 Picea mariana | reverse complement strand
GTGGTGAGAAGAAATTATTCTACATAGATTGTGAAGAGGAAGAAGAACAAGAACAAGAACCATCTCAAGATGAAAATGTAGAAGCAATTTCGTCTGAAGAGTTGACTCCCACGATATCGTGTAATGCATTGGCTGGAATTAGCACTCCTCAAACCCTCAAGATCGAAGGATACATTAAAAAGAAAAAGGCAATAGTCCTAATTGATTTTGGCATTACTCATAATTTCATTCACTATAAATTAGCCAAAGCTCTCAATTTCTTTGTATATCCAGTGCCAGAGTTTCAAGTAATGATTGCAGATGGAGGAACTATCAATTGCTCAGGAAAGTGAAATAAGATCAATCTTACTCTAGGGGAATATGTAATGAATAGTCCAATGATTGTTATACCCATGGGTGGTGCAAATGTTGTACTAGGAATCCAATGGTTACAATCATTAGGAACAGTGGCTTTTAATTTTCAAGAACTTTTCATGAAATTTTCATTGGAAGGAAAAGAAATTGAGTTAAGAGGTATCACAGGGAAACCCGGTAAAGTGATAAGCTCTAATGGCCTAACAAAATTATTGAAAAAGGGGCATCAAGGCGTTATTGCACAACTATGCTCACTAGATGTTCAAACATCTAAGCCATCTATTCCTCAAGATCTCCAAAAGATCATTGATAAGCATTCCAAAGTATTTGAAGATATTCCCAAAGGTCTTCCACCCACTCGAAATCATGATCATGAAATTCACCTAATTCCTAGGAGTGTTCCTCCTAACATCAGGCCATACAGATACCCTTACGCCCAGAAGAGTGAAATTGAGTGCATGGTTGAAGAAACATTAGAGGCTGACATTATTAGACCTAGCCAAAGTTCTTACTCTGCACCAGTGGTAATGGTATTCAAGAAAGATAGCTCATGGCATATGTGTCTAGATTATACAGAACTCAACAAGATCACTATTAAAGATAAGTTTCCCATTCCCATCATTGATGAATTGTTAGATGAACTACATGGACCAATCTATTTCACAAAATTGGATATCCGTTTAGGGTATCATCAGATCAGAATGAAGGAAGAAGATATCCTAAAAATAGCATTCGGAACTCATGAAGGCCATTATGATTTTTTGGTCATGCCTTTTGGACTTACAAATGCACCTTCCACATTCCAAGGGTTGATGAATTCCATTTTCAATCCCTTCCTTCGAAAATTTGTGTTAGTATGTTTTGATGATATACTAATCTATAGCAAGTCTTGGGAGGATCATGTGTGACATGTTGACATGGTGCTACAACTACTAAAGGAGAAACAACTATATGCCAAACCATCCAAATTTTTCTTTGGAGTAAAGGAGGTAGAGTATTTGGGTCATATTGTATCTCATGAAGGTGTCAAGGTAGACCCTAACAAGATTAATGCCATGATGGACTGGCCAATTCCCAAAACATTGAATAATCTTAGAGGATTTTTGGGTTTGACAAGTTACTACCACAAGTTTGTTCGGAACTATGGAAGAATAGAAGCACCTTTAACGGCACTATCTAAGAAGGATTCATTTTCATGGACTCCAGAGGCAACTAAATCTTTTGAACAACTTAAAGAGGTGATGTGTAAATCTCTTGTCTTGACCACTCCAGACTTCACAAAAACCTTTATTGTGGAATGTGATGCCTCGGGAAATGGAATTGGTGTTGTCCTAATGCAAGAAGGAAGGCCCCTGGCTTTTGAAAGTTGACCACTCAAGGGAAAGGACTTACACAAACCCATTTATGAGAAGGAAATGATAGAAATACTACATGCATTGAAAAAATGGCATCCTTACCTAATAGGTAGGCACTTCAAGGTCAAAACAGATCATGATAGTCTTAAATACTTCTTGGAACAAAGACTATCTTTAGAAGAACAACAAAAATGGGTAACCAAGATATTGGGTTATAATTTTGAAATCAACTATAAAAAGGGGAAGTAAAATGTTGTTGCAGATGCACTCTCAAGAAAGGATGAAGATGTTGAGGCCTTTCTTTGTGCTATCTCGATCATCCAACCTGATTGGATAATAGAAGCAAGGGATGAATGGAAGAATGACGAAAAAGTGTGGACTCTCATTCAAAGGTTGCAGGAGGATTCCAATGCATCAGATACATTTACATGGGAAAATGATTCACTATGGTACAAAGATCGCTTATATTTATGTATGAACTCCCAACTCAAACAAAAGGTACTATTGGAATTGCACACCTCTCTAATAGGAGGACACTCGGGATTTTTGAAAACCTACCATAGAGTCAAGAAGGATTTTTTTTGGGATGGCCTTAAAATTGATGTTCAAAGGTTTGTGGCAAAATGTTTGGTTTGCCAACAAAATAAGGTGGAAACAATTAAGACCCTAGGTCTTTTACAACCATATTCCATCCCAATTCAGCGTTGGGAGGAGGTTTCCATGGATTTCATCACAAGGTTACCAAAGTCTAAAGGAAAGAGTGTCATCATGGTGATTGTTGATAGACTGACCAAGTACGCACACTTTTGTGCACTCTCTCATCCCTTCAAAGCTAGTACAATTGCCACCGCATTCATGGAGACAGTTCAAAAGCTACATGGAAGCCCAAAGATTATTGTAAGTGACAGAGATCCCATCTTCATTGGACATTTTTGGGCAGAATTATTTTCTTTTTTGGGTACTCAATTGGCTCATAGCTCATCCTATCATCCTCAATCTAACGGACAAACTGAGATAGTGAACAAATGTCTAGAAGGATACCTTTGTTGCTTTGTCTCTGATAAACAAACATAATGGTTCAAATGGTTACCCTTGGCAGAATGGTGGTATAACACTTCCTTTCATACTACAACAAAAATGACACCATTTATGGCATTTTATGAATACCAACCTCCTTCCATCACTTCTTCTCTAAAAGAAAAATCTAAGGTTCAAGCAGTGGAAGATCACATTGAGAATCAACAAGAAGTTCTCCAAATCTTAAAGGACAACCTGACCATGGCACTGAATCTCATGAAACAACAAGCAGATCAACATCATAGTGAAAGAAGTTTTGAAGTAGGGGATTGGGTGTTTTTAAGACTACAACCATACAAACAGATGTCCCTCAAGCAAGCCAAGAAGGATAATAAATTATCACCAAAGTACTATGGCCCTTATAAGGTGTTTCAAAAGATTTGTACTATGGCATACAAATTGGAGTTGCCTGCATCTTCACGAGTACACCCAGTTTTCCATGTTTCATGCTTAAAGAAGGTTATAGGCAACAAGATCCCAGTTCAAACTATATTGCTAGAACTTGAAGAGGAAGGAAAAATCATATTGGAGCCTGAAGCCATCACTGACACAAGAATTCTCCAGTAGATCCATTTCAGAGTATCTCATTAAATGGAGGAAACTATCGGCTGAAGATTTCACTTGGGAAGATGAATATTTTATACATAAGCATCCAGAGTTACTCAAGCATTGTGGACAACACTTGTCTCAAGGGGAGGGGCATGTTAAGCCCTAATATTGGCTCATTACCCCTTAATTGGGGCATATTATATTAGTAATGTTATTTTATTTATGTCGGCTTTAGGCCATTATTTGTAATTATACCTCCTAGTCTCCTATATATACCAAGGAGACATTTTCATTTTGAATCATCTTGTACTTGAACATTTAAGTGGGGTAAAAGGAGGTTTCCCCCTCGAAGAGGCTTATTATCTGAAATTATCTCTTTTTCAAGGCGGTGAGTACTTTTTCTGAGATTTTTCTATGCTATTTTGATATTTGGTTCTTAACAGAAATTCAAAAGGTGTTACATCTAACTAAGCAAGCCAAGATATGTGACTGGTATTTATACCAGAATTATACATAAATTAGGGTGTATGGGTGTGATCTTCCACCATACAGGTTGCCTAAATACCTCGCAATGAGGAATTTTGCATTGGAGTACATAAGGTAGATGATAAATTAATATGAAATTCATTTTGTAGCGTCCAAGAAGAAATCCCAATTTAGAATCAAAACTTAGATTGGACCATTTATTTGCAACAACTGAGTAGCTGGTGAAGAAGCATACATCCTCTTGAGACAAATGAAATTTCCTCTTAGCTTCACTTGGTCATATGACCCATTTGGAATCATTTCTAAGCTGAGGACCAAACAGAAGGCCACTCCCTATGTGCACACACAACGGCCAGAGATTGAGAGATATATGAACCAGACTGAGTGGGAAGTGAACACTTTGCAAGAAGAAGAAGAGAAACATGTGTCTATGACCACTTCAAATACCATCACACCTCAAAGACAAGTAGAGAAAAGGTCAAGAAATGAAGACTCTCCTTCAGTCACATAGGTCTCAGCAGAAGATTTTAAAGTATATAGGAAGAAGACTAAAACCATTCACACAACAGGTTTTCTGAAAGAGGGAGAAATGAAATCTACAATAGTTTTGGAAGGACCACACTCTTCAGCACAGTCAGACAGTTTGTTTGCAGGATCTCCATTATCACCAGCCTCACAAAGAAATCTAGACACAACTCTGACAGCTGAATCAATTCATGGAGAAAAGGAGTAAAATGTTTTTGACAAGTATAAGAAAATTAAGCAAAGGAATGAACTTCTTAACACCAACACTTATATTCAATTTTGGAAACAGACCTCTACTACTCATCGCAGATTTTTGTCATCTTTTGACACAGAGAAGGGAAGAATGCAAATGGAATTCTTACAAGCACAAGTCCCCTATCCAAAGACAACAACTAATTACAATAAGACTTCATTTGAGTTTGATATAAAATATGTCCATCCTGTTGACCAGATGGATATGCACAGACACGCAAGGGAGATGATATTTTCAACCCTGACAAACACTTCAATGACATCTTCCAATTTACAGGTATCACTAACCAATATCCAATCCCAATTAAGGATTGAGAAGATCTCTTCTTTGGCCAAGGATAATAATGTAAAATCATTAGAAGAGTTAGTTCTCAAAATTGGATATGACCCAGCAAATGTCAAAGTGCCATAAGAGTTTATAAAGAAGAAGAATAATGATATAGCATCACTTAGGAAACAACAAAAACTTCCAGCAATAGAGGATTCACAAACTAAAGAATTAGCTGAGACAAAAAGTCAAAAAGAAGAAATGCTCAGATTGACTATGGAGCAAAATGCACAGATTAGGGAAATGGAAGCAAAGATGAACAAGCTAATTAAGGAAAGAGAGAAGAATGCATAGTTGGACATGGCTCCACTAGAAGCAGTTCCCCTGACAGGGATAAGAATAGTTGAAGTTTCTACATCAACATCAATCCCAGCACAAACTTCATATGCCTCTGATAAACTGGTGAAATCTATGGAGGACATGTCCATACAAGAAGCAGAAATCTAAAAGTTACACGAAGAAGTAAAGTCATATTTGAAGAGAAATCAAGGGTCTATCAGAATATGAAAGATTGTGCTCGTTTTACCATTGATAATACCCTTATCACCCAACCATAGGCCGAAGCCACCCTCTGAGCACCTTGACCTTGACAGAGAAGAATACTGGTAGCAATCAATAGCCAAGCAAGGCTAATGCACCAAGCAATAATAGAAACCAAAGCTAATCAGATAGTCCCACCCTGAAACTGGTGCAACACCTTCCCCAGAAACTTGCGCACAAAACTGCCAACTGCAGTGCACACAACTAGCTCTCTGCAATTTTGAGAATGTGTCAAATGAGAGACTGTCGCCCTGTATTTATAGTGGTTCTGGGAAACTTACTGGGGCCAACTTCTCCTTCTGGGTACTAATTAATTCATATTAATTATATTTCTGCAGTCGACATCTTGTCTAGGGTTTCCTTTACTTCTTTGCTTCCTTCCAGAATATTCTAATCTCATCATAGGTCACAATAGAGGTTCATACCTCTCGAAGCTACCATAATATTAACACTCCCTCCTAGCTAGGGAGGTATGGTCTTGAGCACAAACAGACCATTCAACTGGTAGTATTACGAGAACCGTCGTTATTATCCAACTGGATAATCTCCTATGACAACTGGTACAATATCAATTGATATAACACAACTGTGTCTATCTATGGTAGTACACAACTACTCAAACTGTGACACATAGTCACAAACAGTGGAACAAATCCACCACAGTAGTATATATCTATTGTCTAGAGACAGGCAGTCTCCATAACAATCATCTGATGACAACCTGCACAGAAAATATTGTTAAAAATAAACTGAACCATCTGGGCCAATATTTCACTCACATCTGTGAGATCTAAAAGAATATATGCCCTCAATATAGAACATCAATAATGGGCTATCTTCCCTATTCTTCTCAAACAAGGAAGAGTGATTGTTTCTAATTTCTGAGCCTGGACCATTCCTCACCCTAGGCCATTCTTCCTACACTAATCAAATTGCACCCTGGAGAGAATGTATAAACCCTAAGGAATGTCTGTCCCTGATTGTTGAGCCTGGACCATTCCCCACCCTATGCCATTCTTCCTACACTAATCAAAGTGCACCCTGGAGAGAATGTATAAACCCTAAGGAATGACTGTCCAGACCATTTCCTCTGTTAACCACAAGAGGAAAAGATTGTCCTGTATCAACCTCCAAAATGGACCATTCCTCGTGTTAACCACAATGAGAAATCGTTGTTCGGTGAGGCGGGCCAGTCTTCTTGAGTAACACTCAAGAAGAGAGACTTCCCTAGACCACTCCCCATGTTTGTTAGGATATTTAGACACTTNTCGGTGAGGCGGGCCAGTCTTCTTGAGTAACACTCAAGAAGAGAGACTTCCCTAGACCACTCCCCATGTTAACCACAATGGGAAGTCATTGTCTGTGATACATCAACAATCTAGACCATTTCCCATGTTAACCACAATAGGAAATCGTTGTCCGTCAAAAATCTCAATCCACTTTCCGAACAGGAAAGAATCTGTCCAATCTGGACTATTTTTCAATCACAAAGATAAATGTTTCAATAATATTTTTAGTTCTCCCTCCTAACCTGGAGAGTCTTCCCTTTCAGCTAAGGGAGTTATTTCCACAATCCCCATCTTCTCTCGGAAATATGCAAACTTTATTCTGGATAGAGGTTTTGTTAGAATGTCTGTTGTTTGCTCGTCAGTGGGGATATACTCAAGATTTACCTCTCCTTCCTGGACTTTATCTCGAATAAAGTAGTATTTGATCTCAATGTGTTTTGACCTTTCATGAAATACGAGATGTTCTGATAATCTTATACAACTTTGATTATCACAATGTATTATGGTCGATTATGGAATCTGATCAAATAAATCGGAGATTAACTTCCTTAACCATATTTCTTCAGTGCATGCTTCACATGTTGTGATATACTCTGCTTCTGATGTGGTGAGTGTGATAGACTTATGTTTCCTACTGCCCCAATATATCATAGTGGAGCCCAAGCTGAAACACATACCTAAAGTGCTCTTTCTATCTTCTACAATTCCTGCCCAATCTGAGTCTGTGAATCCATGAAGTTGTATATCATTGGATGTGGTATATCTCAAACCATAGTTTATTGTTCCACGAATATATCTTAATACATGCTTTGCATCCATCCAATGCTCATGTCTTGGTTCCACCTGGAACTGGCTTAGTGTATTCATGGCAAAGCAAATGTCTGGTTGAGTATTTACCAAATACATCAATGATCCAATTAGTTGTCGATATAGAGATGGATCTACTAGATCAGAATCTGGAACTTTCACTTTTCTTATATATGCATTCATAGGAGTGTCCATGGACTTATAATCCATCATTCCAAATTTCTGAAGGATCTTTATTGTGTACTTTCCTTGTCCAAGGAATACTTCACCACGCTTCTGCCATACTTTTAGTCCCAAGTAATAATGCATGAGACCTAGACCTTTCATATCAAATTCAGAAGCTAATTGCTTCTTGCACTGGATAATAAGAGACTCTTCACCTGTTATGAATAGATCGTCAACATATAATAGTAGAATCATAGGTGCATTGTCCACGACTTTGTAATAAAGGTTTGGATCTGCATGACTCTTGGAGAAACCAAGTCTTGTTAGATAGTTGTCCATTCTGGCATACCAAGCTCTTGGAGCTTGCTTGAGTCCATATAGAGATTTCTTTAATCTACAAACGTGAGTGTCTCTGGAATGTACCTCAAACCCTTGAGGTTGTTCAATATATACTTCTTCTTCAATAGCTCCATTGAGGAAAGTTGTCTTTACATCCATCTGATGTAATTTCCATCCCATGGAAGCAGTAAGAGATATGATATCTCTGATGGAAGTATATCTAGCCACCGGAGCAAACATTTCGTCATAATCTTCTCCCTCCTTCTGGGAGAACCCTCTAACTACAAATCTTTCCTTGTATTTATCCACGCTTTCGTCTTCTGCATGTTTGATCTTGTACACCCATTTTGAAGTTACCACCGATTTTTCCTTAGGTCTTGGTACGATTTCCCATGCCTCATTTTTCATAATGGATTGATGCTCTTCTGTCATAGCTTCTTTCCATTGTCCCTTTTGAACTGCTTCTTCAAATGTGGTAGGTTCTTCATCTAGAATCTTTGCCATGTATGTTGCATAACTTGAGAATCTTTTAGGCCTTTTACTCTTTCTGAATGTTCCTTTTGGAACCTTGAGTCTTTCTGTGTCTTGTAAGGTAGCTTCAAGCCAAGATGGTATTTTCTTGGTCTTAGGTACGATATCTGAATCAATGTTTTCACATGGATCCATAGGATGATCAGGTAGTTCCTTTTCGTCATTTACGTTTTCTATGATTTCTTTGTTAAGTTCTTTAATCTATTCTTCTTCTATATTTTCTTCTATGGATTTCTTGAAGGCCATCTTCTCATTGAATGTTACGTATCTGCTGACTTCGATCTTGAGTTGTTCTGGAATATATATTCTATAAGCTTTGGATAAATCATTTTATCCCACGAATATCCTTTTCTTTCCTGAGGGTTCTAGTTTATTCCTCTTGTCCTTGGGAATGTGAGAGTAAACAGGACATCCAAATATTCTTACATTTTCCACATTAGGTTTCTTACCTAAGAAAGCTTCTTCTAGTGTCACGTCTTTCAATATACAATGAGGACTTATGTTCTGCACATATATTGTTGTCATTGCTGCTTCTCCCCATAAGAACATGGATAGACCTTGATCATTTAGTAAGGCTTTTACAGTTTCTTCAATGGATTTATTCTTTCTTTCTACTACACCATTTTGTTGAGGATTATGACGAACAATCAGCTCCCTCCTAATCCCTGTCGATTTACAGAATGCAAAGAATTCCTTTGMTGTGTATTCTCCACCATTATCAGTTCTTAGCATCTTGATCTTCTTATTCGTGAGGTTTTCTATTTCTTCTTTGAACTCTTGAAACTTGTTGAATACTTCATCTTTTGTCTTCAGTAGGTATAGCCAAGTCTTTCTTGAATAGTCATCTATGAAGATTATGTAGTAGGAAGATCCTCCTAGAGATTTTACTGGCATCGGACCGCAAACATCTGAGTGTATTAGATCTAGAATCTCCTTAGATCTGTTATTGTTGCTTGGGAATGGTTTCTTGATATTCTTCCCAAGGGCACATCCTTTGCAGATTCCTTCATGTGCAGACTACAACTCCAGTATTCCTTCAACCATTCTTTTGAGAAAGGGTAATGCTTGATAATTAATATGAGTGTACCTTCTATGCCAAATTTCATTAGGGTTGACTTTGTCATGTACAAGAGCTTCTTCATTTTGTTCTAGTAGTCCGTACAAATTTCCTTCACGACTTCCGATAACCCTAGCATTCTCTATGTTGGAGTCTTTATGCCATGATAACACTTTTCCATCCACTAAAGCTATTATGTTTCCCTTGTCTTCTAGGCAAGATATTGATACAAGATTATATTCTAAACCAGGTACAAGTAAAACATTGCTTAAGTGAACATAGTTACCTGTTTTCATTTTAATGGAGGCTTGTCCAAATCCTTCTACGGGGTAAGTGGTTTTATCTCCAAGGTCTACCTTGTATGAGGTCTTCTTCTCATTTAGATTTGAGAGTCTGGCTTGATCTGTCATCATGTGCCTAGAAGCTCCACTATCAATTATCCACATGGCATCTTCAATCGTTCTAGTAAGTGTTGAGTAGTGTAAAAGACTGATTGTTTCACTCATGTCTTTGATTGACTGGTAACTGGTCATGCCTTGATCCAAAACTTCAACTTCGTCGTTTCTATCTTCTGAGAGAGACAAAAGGTGCACTGAGTTAGGGTGCATATGAATATCTTCTTTTTGAGCGAGATGCTCCATCACAAGGTGTTGGATCTAAGATTAGGGTTTCTACAACTGCTTCTGCTAGTAACCCTAGCGACAGTTTCTTTGGAAATTTCTCCTACTAGTAACCCTAGCAAACATTCCTCAGTGAGCTCAATATCCTAGCAGCTATTCTTCCTTCCAGCGTTTAGACTGAATGAAGGAGGTGTGGGCCCATAACCTATTAGAATATGAAAGATTGTGCTCGTTTTACCATTGACAATACCCTTGTCACCCAACCATAGGCTGAAGCCACCCTCTGAGCACCTTGACCTTGACAGAGAAGAATACTAGTAGCAATCAATAGCCAATCAAGGCTAATGCACCAAGCAATAATAGAAACCAAAGTTGATCAGATAGTCGCACCCTGAAACTAGGGCAACACCTTCCTAGAAACTTACGCACAAAACTACCAACTGCAATGCGCACAATTGGCTCTCTGCAATTCTGAGAATGTGTCAAATGAGAGACTGTCACCCTGTATTTATAGTGGTTCTGGCAGACTTACTGGGGCCGACTTCTCCTTCTGGGTACTAATTAATTCATATTAATTATATTTCTGTAGCGGACATCTCATCTAGGGTTTCCTTTACTTCTTTGCTTCCTTCCGGAATATTCTAATCTCGTCATAGGTCACAATAGAGGTTCATTCCTCCTGAAGCTACCATAATATTAATAGGGTTCAGGCTTATCATCAGGCATAAATGCATAAATCTCAAAGGCTAAGCCAACAATTGCAACAGTTAGGGAAAGAAACAGCCATGGAAAATACCTTAGCCCAAGCTAAGGAAAATATATGGATAGACATCAATAAATTCATGCAATAGATTTAGCCCTATATATAGATCATCTTTGAGCAGCATGAATTAATTCAAAAATCTAGAGGAGCTTTTGAAATTATCAAAGAAGAATTGGGAGAAAAGCCAACAAAAGCTGCGGATCTAATCAGGTTTCTAAACTCTAAAAACAAGTAGGAGTTAGAGGAGTTGTAGATAGAGGACAGAATTGAAACTATCCTGGAAATCAAAAAGGTTCTAACCAAGAAAGGCCTCATGTTGCAATTGGAAGACAAATATCAGGTTATGGACATAGGTTTGCAGAGATTCTTCAGCAAGTTTGAGGTGCTAAACAAAAAAGGACTACCTGGTTTGTGAATGACAAGTTAATCACCATGCTTGATTATAACCAAAAATTAAAGATAGTGGCAAAAGACAATTCAAAATTTGCAGGAATACAAGGAAGCATCACTGGGAAAGAATTCTTGGAAACACTACAGTTTGATTTGAATATTCAACATGAAATCAAACATATTTTCATTACCAAATCTACTTTTTCCAAATACACAGAGAGGGATGAAATTTACAGAAAATTACTCAAAATATCAATCCCAAGTAAAAAGAGGTGGGACAAACTATGAAAGTTACTTGAGTAAAGATGAGTTCGATGTTTCATCCAACAAGGACCAACAGATAAGCAAAGTCAAAGGGAAAATTCATCAACAACTTCCATCAAATCAGCACTAGAAATCCAAGCAGATCTAAAGATTCCTATATTTTTGTAATTAGAGATTTAGTTAGTTTAGATATCCCTCAAATATGTCTTGATCATTTATGACAGGATCTGATGTAACTAAATGTAAATACTTCTCCTTTCTAAGTATTGAGGAATGATTTTCGCATCCAAGAAATCTACTTTGTATCATTCAAGAGGATCAACTAGTAATAAAAAAGGCTCTTTCACAGGATTCTTGTGTCAGACTGTTGGTGAAGTGCATATTTCTAAGTTCATGTTTTCTTTCTATGTTTCCATTCTTATGTGTTTCCAATTCTAATTATTCTAAAGAAGGTTAAAGAACGGAATTTATTTCTGATCTGAAAATAGAAGGCTGACTTGTTATGCTATGCAAGCACCCTCTACTTCATTAAAAAAAAAACTTTACAGGACCTTGCTTCATGTGTTAAAATATGCAAAATAAACTTATGTGTTAAGTTCATGTATCTTCTTGTAAAATCTTATGTGTGAGTAATTGTTCTTTTAGATGGTTAAATATGTACTTTAAACAAATACATAGCAACACAACTTGCAGCAAATAAACCATCAAACTCACAACAAGAACAAGATGATAAAGGAGTTCACCCCCCTCCGGGCTACATCTCCTTGAGCCTCCATCAATGGACTTGGCTCTCTGAGATTAATTAGTCAAAAGTTATTTTACAAGCTGCTTCTCAACTCCAATGGAAAAACAGACTGTACCATTGAGATCAGAACACATAAAAACCCCAAAAATGACTAATAGAACTCTGAAAACGGATCATGGCTCATCCGGGCATGACCTCTTCTACATGTGGCCATAAGCTTCCCTGAGCTTCTCTTTGGCAAAAACACTTGTAAAAGTCCTAAACAGCGTTTGAAACCTGTCCCAATGTGTTCATACCATATCAATTAGCCAAAAATGATTATTCAATCACAGAAAACAAACATAGGCTCACCAAACCATGTCCTCTATCAATGAGGGCTTCAAGCTCCCTGGAGCTTGCTGAAACTTCAATGGTGAAAAACTTGCAGAAGAAGTCTTCAAATGGCCTTGAAAATAGCACCAATGGATCCAGGATGTCCAAAAACCCCTAGTTGGGCTTTTACGGCACCTCAATCGACTAAAAGATGAAGAAGTTAGGCCTCCTCCATTTTCCTCCTTCAAGCTTTCTGAAACTGGTTCGCCAAAACGCACCTCTGTGTGCATGAACCAAGAACACGCTCCAAAATGCACGTTAAAACCTGGCCCCGCGCATAACTGAAAACTAGTCCAAACTATAGGACGGTTAGGGCACCTCCAACCCCTAACCGCCAAGCTCTCGGGCACATGGGTCATAGGACCTCGCGTAAAAGGCAAAAAGGGAAAAAAGGGCTAACGGTTTTAAAACCGTGCCAACCGTACCAAACTGTTGTAACCACTCCCGCGCTCCAGGTCATGGGCATATGGAATGGCATAAAAACCGTGGGTTATACCAACCTCGCGCATTAACAACCACGCGCATTCATTTTAATATGGTAACACAAAACTTTGGGTTATTTATATATAAACCCGCGCCACATTTTAATTAACGCATATTACAATAATCCACGGATATATGGTTTACTCCGCCCGCAAATATATGACATGGTCATATGTTATGTATAGGACCACGGGTCGGGGCTAGGCCCTGGCCCGACCCCCGCGCCAATATACCAAAGTGCCAACATAAATATTTTAAAACGCATATAGATTACAAGCAATAAACTGTGGCCCATTGTTCGGGCGATCGTGCGAAGGCGCAAGGAGAATGGGAGGTCCAGGGATCAAACCTCGCGGACTCCCACATAAATTTTACACAACAATATAAACCAACCAACGAGGGACACGTGGCGCCCATGAATTTGGCCACGTGTCCTCATTTCATTCGTCGATAATCGGACACGTGTCAGCTCCTTACTTGCCAGCGATCAACCAATCAGCATCTGACACGTCACCACTGTATGGTCCTGCCACGTCAGCCTGTACGGATTGTACGGACTGCCCAATCAGCATTTTTTTACCTGCTTGACTTTCCGAACAGATCGCTATATCTTTCGCTCCCAACATTCGTTTGAGACGAAACGAATTGCGTTGGGTTCGTGACGACGAGGGCTACGCTCACGTCCAATTTGAGGCAATTCCAAGAACGTTTATTTTTGGGCTAAAATTTGACCCCTGGTCCAGATTTTGATCACACCTTCCCACTGAAAGGCTTTTGGACCCACAAAATCTTATCTGTCTGCTTTCAAGTTATATCAAAATCTTTTTGACAATCACCTGAATACTTTGACATGCCGTGCACTGCAACTGACTATGTCCTTCAACCACTGCTCTCTGGCTGTTGCTGACCCACTGC